>CAUYLG010028796.1:0-57673 GCA_963573385.1 Cacajao melanocephalus
AAGAACTAAAAGGTATATAATCAGGCTTATGCACACAATAAACTCGCTACTCTGGCATGCTACTGGCATCGCCTGGGTAGTCCTCCAGACCCCACTGTCTGTCTGTCTTTTCTTCCGCGCACTCTCTCCTCCAGGTTGTGAACATCTCCGAGTTGGGACGAGGCCTCCCGCAGGCCGGGAGCCTCCTGGCAGACGTGCCGGTCCCCGACAATTATAGTATAGAACTTTAACACTCCTTTATGGGAAATTGATAGAACAGGTAGACAGTAAATCAGTAAGAATACAGAGAATTTGACCTTCACTATGTATCCAGTGACCTAATGAACATTTATAGAACACATCACTCAATAATAGTAGAATGCATATTCTTTTCAAACACACAAAAAATGTTACTAAGTTAGATATTATGATGAATCATAAAACCAATCTCAATATATTTCTAATATGAAAACATAAAACTTGATAAGAGATGAAGAAATTTATTCTTCACGGCAATAGCAGTAGCTAGGGTATCAGTGTATCTTTTTGGTCAGCTCTCTCAATCCTAGTTTCTCCAGGTGATACAAAGACAATCAATTGACACATAAACCTATGCTGCATTTTTTTTTTTTTTTTTACTGGAGAAGAACCCTGAGCTTAGAAAATCTGAAGCATTTCTAAGGAGTATTAAGCATATACATCCTATGCTCCAAGGAAGATATTATAGTTATTGTATAAGCCTATAACAAAATATGCCCTTTGCTCTAAAGGAGGATATTATCTTTGTTGTCTTTTGGGGATGGTCACTATAGAAACATCTGTGAAAAAATAATCCAGAGCAAAGAAAATCAGTGCAACAAGATTTGCAGAAACACAAGCAGTGCATGGACAATTTTCTAGCCATAATCACAATAAAAATTCCAGCAGGCAATTTTTTTTGGTAGAAATTAAAAACCAGATTACACTATTTATAAGGAGACACACATGACTGCGAGTAGCCAAAACAATGTTTTGGAAACTTTAAAAATTTGTACTTAATAATTTATTTTAAAATTGCAATAATAAACCCATTATATATTGATATATTAAATGTATATGAAAAAATAGCTGCTTTCAAAAAGTACTGAGTAGAGTGAGCCTTTTTAAAGTAATTTTAACCACTTTGAGTGTTCATTTCAGTGGTATATAAGAAGAAGATTCATATTGCTGTGCAACTGTTACTAGCATTCATCTCCATAATTGGTTATACCTCATAAAATTGAAACTTTGGACACATTAAATAACTCTTTCCCCTTCTACCCAGCCCCTGGAAACCATCATTCTACTTTCTTTTTTTAAAAAATAAACTTGACTACTTTAGTTACCTGTTATAAGTAGAATCAGACAGTATATGTCCTTGTGTGTCTGGCTTATTTCACTTCATATAATGTCTTCAAGCTTTATTCACATTGAAATGTGTGTCAGAACTTACTTTCTTTATAAAGATAACTAATATTCCCCTGTAAGTATAGATCATATTGTGCTTATTTATTCACCTACTGATGGACACTTAAGTTGCTTCCACCTTTTGGCTATTGTAAATAATGCTGCTATAAACAGGGATGTACAAATAAGTGTTCAAGGTCTTGCCTAACATTCTTTTAGGTACATAGCTAGAGGGGGAATTTCTGGATTATGTGTTAATTTTATTTTTAATATTTTGAGGAATCATTATACTGTTTCCATAGCAGCTGTACCATTTTACATTCCTACTATAAATGTACAAGAGTTGCAATTTAAAAAAAAATCCTTGTCAACATGTTGTTTTCTGCTTTTTCTTTTTTCTTTTTTTTTTTTTTTTTGTAATAGCCGTCCTAGGGCCTTGGGCTTAGATTACTTTTCTTTTTCTATTTTCTTAAGATAAGATTAGGTTGTTGATATGGGATTTTTTCTTCTTTTTTAAAGTAAGCACTTGCCGCTAAAATTTTCCTCTTAGTACTGTTTTCACTGCATTCCACAAGTTTTGGTATGCTGTGCTTTTATTTTCATTTATTTCAAGACATTTTTAAATTTCTCTCATGACTTCTTTAATTTGTTGGTTGCTAAAGATTGTATTGTTTAATCTTCACATTTTTGTGGATTTTCTAGTGCTTGTTCTGTTGCTAATTTAATTTCTATTGAGAACAGAAAACATACTTTGTATGATTTCAGTCCTTTTAAATTCATTGAAGCTTGTTTTGTGGAAAACGTACAGTCTATCTTGGGGAATGTTACACATGCACTTGAGAAAAATGTCTATTGCTGGATGATGTGTTCTGTGTCTGTCTCTTAGATGCAATTGGTCTATAGGTTGTTCATGTCCTCTATTTCCTTATTGTTCTTCTATCTGGTTAATTTACCCATTGTTGAAAATGTAGAATTTTTTTCTTGTAGTGTTTCAATTTCTCCCTCATTTTTGAAGGACAGATTTTTGGATGTAGAATTATGAGTTGACAGGCCTTTTTCCTCCCTTTTGTCAGCATTTTAAATGTATCAACCCATTGCCTTCTGGCTTGCAAAGTTTCTACTGAAAAATTCACTAGCAATTTCAATGAGGATCCCTTGTTACGTAATAAGTCTCTTTTCTCTTGCTACTTCTATGATTCTCTCTTTGTCTTTGGCTTTTTACAGTTGGTTTATAATATGTCTTGGTATGGGGTCTGCAGGTTTCTCTTACTTGGAGCTTGTTGAGCTTCCTCTGTTTGTTATCCCCATCTTTCTTCAAATCTGTGAAGATTTTGGACACTATTCTTCCAAATTAACTCTATTTTTCTCTCTTGTTTTCCTTCTGAAATTTTCACAATACATATGTTGGTTTACTTAATGGAGGCTCATAAGTTCCTTAGGCTCTGTTCACTTTTCTTCACTCTCTTCTCTTTTTGCTCTTCAGACTCAATAATTTCAAATGATCTGCCTTCAAGTTTACTAATCCATTCTTCTGCCTGTTCAAAACTGCTGTTGGACTCTTCTAGTGAATTTTAAAATTTAGTTATTGTACTTTTCAGCTCTTTAACTTGTTTGATTCTTTTTAAATATAATTTACCTCTTTTTGATGATATTATTTTGTTCATATCATATTTTTTTCTTGTTTCCTCTAGTTTTTATGCATTTTCCTTTAGTTCTTTGAGCATATTTAAGAGTGTTTTAAAGTCTTTGTTTAGTAAGTCTGAACTCTGTGTTTATCTAGGGTCAGTGTCTGGAAATGTATTCTGTTCCTTTGAATAGGCTACATTTCTCTGTTTTTTCTTTTTGTTTTTTATACCTTATGATCTATTAAAATTGGGTATTTGAAAAAAAACAGTTATATCCACCAGTCTTTGCAAACTGGCTCTGTGATGGAGAAGATGGCGTCTGATCAGTTAGGTATGAAGGCTTAGGGTTTTCTCAGGCCTTTTTTGTGTATTCATCTTCCCTGGGACTGTATGGATACATTTGTTCCAATTTTTCTGAATACATGACTGTTTTTAAATGTGTTAATTTTCCTAAAACTTTTTCCTCAGTTGCTGCATGGAGCCCTTCATGTATACCTCTGCCTGTAATTCTTTCATGAAGGTATCCACAGATCTGCAGTTACCCTGAAGTTATCACAAATCATGATGCTCACTGTCACTACAACCTTTCAGGCTTTCAACCTGAATTTCAAACTATGCTGTGGACCTTAGCTGTGCTGTGGATCAGGCAATAAAGAAACCAGCCCACAGACGGGCTAGAAAATTGCAAACATGTTCTACTCTTTTTCTTCTGTTTTGAGGAATGGAACTGGGAATTGGGCTGCTCTCTGACAAACACATCATGCCAAACAAACGAAGAATGGACCAGTAAGCACATAAAAAAATGCCCAACACTATTAGTCATCAAGAAAATATAGAGTAAATTCACAGTGAGATACTACTTCACCCCATCATAATGGCTAAAATAATAAAAATTGAAAATTTCACGTTAGCAGTTGTGTGGAAGAATGATCATTATCACATATTGTTCATGGGACTATATCATGATGTTAAACAGTTTGGAAAACAGTTGTTATAAAATTCAGCATAGACTTACTATATGATCCAACAATTATCCCTTAAAGAATCTACTCCAAACAAATGAAGACAAATACCCACACAAAAACTTGTTCATTGATATGTATATCAGATCTATTCATAGTATTCAAAATCTGGAACCTAATCAAATGTATATCTCCTGGTAAATAAATAAGTAAATTTTGGTATATCTACACAATAAAATATTACTCAGAAAAAAAAAGAACTAACTAGTGATAAATTCAACTGGGCAGAGATACCTCAAAGACATTCTGCTGAGGAAAAGAAGTTAGACATATTTAAAAAAAAATAGGGACTCTAATATATAGTGACAGAATTCAGATTACTGGTTGACTGTGGCCAAAAATAGATGAGGAGTAACTGTAAGGCAGCATGTAAAAGCTTTTAGGAATGATGTGAATGAATACATTTTTTTGACACATTAGATATTTTAAGTGAGTGAATTTTATAATATGTAAAATATACATTTATTAAGTTGATTCAATATTAATATAAACATAAAAAAGTACTCTTTTGATCTTTCTAAAGAAATATATGCTTTTGATTACGGTCTCATTTTCTAAAAAAGGTTTATTTGTACTCTACCTTTAGCTTTATCTTCAACATCTGGCCCAAATTTATTTTGTACTGGAGAGGAATACTACTTCCTGCACGCCTAGAAGCATGCCACTTAACAGTGGATGTCTTCCAAGGGAAGTGATGTGGAGCAAAGGAATGAGCACACAAACACAGATGTCTTAGGCTAAAACAAAAACCCAAAACTTGATGCTTTGTATCACATACTATTAAGCTTGTTTTGCGTTTTCCATTCTTTTTTCATTTTGCCATGGATATTTTCTACTAGCCTCTTTTTATGCTTACTAATCCTTTCTTCTGTTAATCTTCCATTAAAATCCACACTGAACTCTTAATTTTAAAAATAATTAAAATTATTTTTTAAAGTTTCTATTTCTAACATTTTTATATTGTTCTTTTAGAAAACAAATTTTAGTTCTCTGGCAAAATTCTTTATCCTGTCAAATATTTTCTTGAATGTATTAAGTTTTTTTTCAAAGCCTGTGCTTGTTCACTCCAAATAAATGTGTATCTACATGTCTGTTTCTAATACATGTATATAAAAATTACCACAAAAAAGGAATCTGGCCTATAGTAACAGTAGATCAGTGGTTGACTGTGCCTGTGAGCCAGGGAAGGAATTAACTATAAAGAGGCATGGGTAAATGTTTTAGAGAGAAGAAAATTTTCTGTATTTTGATTGTGGTGGTAGTTACATAATGTTGTCAAGATTTCCTTTTGGTCATGTACAGTTACATACTCTTTAGTTATTCATCTAATGTTAGATATTTTGTATAAAATAAAACTAACCTACTCCTTTATATATTATAAAATACTGAGAGCTTACTATGTGCCAGTCACTTTGCTGGGGATCTAGCACTAAACAGAACAGACACAGCTTCCATACTTAAAGACCTTCCAGTTCCTAGATGGACCTCTCTAAATCCTGAAGTTCTTTGGGCTTTCAAATTTGTTCATGCTCTTTTATTTACTTAGAATGCCACACCCCCTGTGTTTGTATGCTCAAATTATATACATTTTTTTAAATTGTACTTTTGATTCTGGGGTACATGTGCAGATCAGGCAGGATTGTTGCATAGGTGCACACATGGCAATGTGGTTTGCTGCCTCCATCCCCCCATCACCTATATCTGGCATTTCTCCCCATGTTATCCCTCCTCGACCTCCCCACCCCCAACTGTCCCTCTGTTGGCCCTCCCAACAGACCCCAGTGTGTGATGCTCCCCTCCCTGTATCCATGTGTTCTCATGGTTCAGCACCCGCCTATAAGTGAGAACACGTGGTGTTTGATTTTCTGTTCTTGCGTCAGTTTGCCGAGAATGATGGTTTCCAGATTCATCCATGTCCCTACAAAGGACACAAACTCATTGTTTTTTGTGGCTGCATAGTATTCAATGGTGTATATGTGCCACATTTTCTCTATCCAGTCTATCATCGATGGGCATTTGGGTTGGTTCCAAGTCTTTGCTATGTAAACAGTGCTGCAATGAACATGCGTGTGCATGTGTCTTTATAATAGAACAATTTATAATCCTTTGGATATATACCCAATAATGGGATTGCTGGGTCAAATGGAATTTCTATTTCTAGGTCCTTGAGGAATCGCCAGCACATATACACCATGGAATACTATGCAGCCACACACAAAAAAAAGATGAGTTTGTGTCCTCTATAGGGACGTGGATGAACCTGGAAACCACCATTCTCAGCAAACTGACACAAGAACAGAAAATCAAACACCACATGTTCTCACTCATAGGCAGGTGTTGAACAATGAGAACACATGAACACAGGGAGGGGAGCATCACACACTGAGGTCTATTGGGGGGGACTAGGGGAGGGCAGTGGAGGGTAGGGAATTGGGGAGGGATAACATGAGGAGAAATGCCAGATATAGGTGATGGGGATGGAGGCAGCAAATCACATTGCTATGTATGTACCTACGCAAAAATCCTGCATGTTCTTCACATGTACCCCAGAACCTAAAGTGCAATAAAATAAATATTTAAAAAAAAAAAAGGTTTCTAATGTGGGACCAATAAGTAAAGCAGGTTGTAGTAAATACCTTTGCCAGGAGTTGGCTTGGAGCAAACTAGGAAGCTAAAAACCCTCTGCAGATGTTCTGGTTTACTTATTTATACAATTGACACACAAATAGGCAATTTATACATCATTCATCCAACAAATATTCGAGCGTTTTCCATATCCCAGGCACTGTGATAAATGCTGGTAATACAGTAGCAAACAGGACAAAGAGAGTCCCTGCCCTATTCAATAAGTCGTTCATGAATGAATAAATTAATGTAGGAATTAATGAGTATGTTTGAAGATTTGCAGGGTGTCAAGGGATACTAGCTATGCTTCAAGAGTTATGTACTTAGCTATGGCAAAAAAAAAAACATAAATAACCTGGGAAAAAGCATATTAGTACCTCACTGCTACTCGTCTAAGTGTCAATGTACCTTGGGTCAATTTGGTTTTGAGCTTTGCTCCAAAGGAAGCTATTATACTGAGCCTCTGCTTCATGAGGCATGTCTAATGAAGCATCAGCTACCACCTGCTTCTTCTCATCCCTGGTAAACCAATATCTGATAACTTATCTGAATGACTTTCTTTTAAAAGCCATTGTCACTGTCAGGAAAAGATGTAGTATGACCTCTATATCTTTCAGGGTTCCCCAGAGAATCAGAACTAAGAGGAAAATATGTCTTTCTAGAGATGTATTTTAAGGAATTGGTTTGTGCAGTTGTGGATGTTGGCAAGTCCTAAGTACACAAGGCAGGCCAGAAACCTGGAAACTCAGTGATCTGTTGATTACTAAATTTCTCATATATAATTTCTCTGAAAATTCCTTTACTTTATCTTTATTGTTAAAATATATTTTAACTGAGCGAAAAATTCTAGGTTGGTAGTTATTTCTTAATCAACAGATAGCATTCCACTGGTTTCTACCTTCTACTTTTGTTTTCATTGGGTCAGCAATCATTCTAATGGTCATTGCTTTGAAGGTAAGGTGTCTTTTCTCTGGATTCTTTCAAAACTTTTCTCCTGGCTTTTGGGTTGCTCTAAATGTATGATTTCTAAATGTAGATTTTAAAAAATTTTATCTTGCTCGCATAGGCCTATGAATGGTTGGGTGCCAACAGCTCTGGAAAATTTTCAGTTATCATCTTTGAAAATTTGCCTTTGCCTTATTCTTTCAGCAACCAAACGTGTTAGTACTTCTGTACATGTTCTGTACTGTACAATGAGGTTTACAGCCAAGTTAGAAAAGTGGTTTTGAACTGGGTTAGAGATATCAATGTAAGCATCCAAATCAAACTTCAGAGCTTAAGGAACTATGAAGTCTGCAGTAGAATTCAATTAGATCTGTTAAGAAAGAGATTTATAGGTTACAGTTTTGTGCTAAAAAACTCAATGAAGCTTTTATCTATTAATGTAATTTTTAACTCAGCAGCCCATGAAAGCTTTCGCACTCTTTGGCTGCCTAAAACTTGATTTTACTGAACTCTGTGGAAGAAGGGTGCATTTTGGTGGGGGTAAGGAAGGCATGAAAGGAGAGCCCACGGTCCCCAAAATTTAATTCTATTGAGTAACCCTTGAGAAGATGTAGAAGAAAGAGTTCCAGTATTAAGTTATCATTAAAGAGTGGTATTTATGGTGGGGGTTCAGGAGCTAATATAAATTATCAAGGGTGACCTTATGGAGGAAGTTGAATTTTTGACAGACTTTTAGGATGAGTTTAAATGGGGAAAAGGAAGGAGTAATTTGCCAGACTGGATGTATAGATGGTGTTCTAAGGTCTGAAGGAGAAGGTCAGCCTCACAGAGCACAGCTAAGCTGTCCAGGGCCATGGAATACTATACCATTGCTGATCTTCAGCTCCGCATACAAGTACGGCTTTATTGGATATTAAAATATTGAAATCAGTCATCCTCATTCTTCTCAGACTCCTACTTGCTAAAATGTATATGTAACCTCCAAAATCAATAATTATGGCACTTTTATTGTCATTTGTGGACATGCTCAGAGCAGCAAAACGTTTGAGTTACTCATCGGGCACATTCCCAGCTGAGGTCAAACAAGGCAACGTTCTATCTTCTTGCATTAGCTCTTTTTCTGTAAACACATGTCCTTTCTATGGTCTATTTAGTGCCATGTTTTTCACACTTTTGTGTTTTTTGTTGGTGATTTTGCTGTTTAAAATGGCCCCAAGGAGGCTATGCTGTGCCTTATGGAGAAAATACATGTATTAAAAAAAGCTTACTTCAGGCATGAGTTATAGTGCTTTTGGCTATGTTAATATTAATGAATCAATAACATATCCTAAATAAGATGGTTTTAAACAGAAACACACATAAAACAAGGTTATCTATTGATCAGCTGACAAAAAATCTTGTGACCAGAGCCTCTCAGGAACCCAACCCTATATTTTCCCTAGGAGTAATGGTTCAGGATTTACGAATTCAGTGTTTGTAGCAACTTTATAGAACATACTACTATGAATGCAAGAACCAAATGTACTTCCACACTCCTTAGTAAGTAGCTACTAGTCCTGCCCTTGAAGAGTGTCTTCCCATTGCCTTGGCTGCCCTGACCTCTGCCTCCAGCCACATACCCTCCTAGACCTCTCCATTGCCTATCAGCTGAAGGCCCAGGAAGGGCCTCTAAAATGCAGAAGACCACCATTCTGATTGGTTAGTACCTGTGCTGTGTTTGATGTTAGGTATTTTTAATATCACCTTTGTGTATAACTATCTCATTGACTTCTCTCCAGTAGGGAATATAAGAAGTCTTCCATTAAACGGAACTTGCCAAAAGAACTTTTATTCAATCAAAAGCATGTGAATTCTCTCCTTTTAGAAAGGGAGACATAACTCACAAGAAAAATCAAAAATAAAAAATTTTCTAACATTATTTTCAGCCAGCCTCCTAGGCCATCTAAAAAGTCCTGACAAATGAGACTGAATATGAGAATTATTTTTCTTGTCATTTGCTCAAAAGTTTAATTTCTCGATATTATAGGTTTAAAAAAAGAGGAGTAAGATGGTAATATGTGAAGGAAATATCTGATGCTTGAAATAATTCAGAATTTGCTATGTGGGAGAGCTATTTTAGAGATATCCCATCAAGGATATTAGGATTTGACAGCAATGATTGTTGAAGAGGTGTTCTAATTCTATTAATGGAGTCAAGGACAAAAGCTCTAGGATCACAAGAAACTTGAATTCTGTTGACTTAAAGAAAATATTAAGGTTTTAAAAAATTAAAGTTTGTTCCATTAATTAATTTGTTTATGAATTAAAGTTTGTTTTCAGAAGCCTTAAGGGCTATCATTTGAGAACTACTTCCCTGGAAGAGTCTGTCAGAGAGGTTCTGTCTGATGGCTCTGACGCAGTATTCCAGCTCGCAGCTTACATAAAGGTAGTGGAAGTTCAGTAGGTGTTCAGAAGTTACATCAAATTTGTTCAAAAGTTACATTAAAGCAGAATCACCTAACGTTTAGATGCAAGAGTACATCTGGTTAGAGATTACAGAGACATAATCACTAACTCTGTCGGACATTATCTTATGTGTAGGGAAGGGCAAGGACTATGGTTATATATCTTTAAGGATGTAGTGACTTGGGAAGGAGACGTGAGGGGCCACACGCTCTATCTTGTTTTGTCTTCAGAGCATTCTTCCAAAGAGCTGCTCACAGAGTCAGGGTCTTTGTGAAATTATGCTGGAAAGTGGAAATGAACAAACATGGTTTCTTAGGTTTGCTACTTTGTCTCACAGTTTAAATCTTGGCTTTGCCATATGTTTCACATATTCAATCTTAGATAAGTCACTGAACTAAAAAATTGATAAGCCTGTTCCTTAATTGCTTAATGTGGATAATCCAAGTTCTATTCTCACAAGGTCTTTGGGGGACAAAAAATAGACAATGGGTAAGTACTGGGCACAGAACTTGGCACACATAAAGTTGACAATTATTAGCAGTTATTAAATTTTTACATGACATTTATATTTCTCTTAACATATAAGTAATACATGCTGTTTTTTGAAAAAATGGAAATGTAAGGAAAGAACATATAAAGAAACCATTATAATTTTATCATCCAGAGGCCACCTCTTTTCAAATTTTTTAGACTATATTATAACTCTATCCTTTTTTTAAGTATCTACAAATGTTGTAGACATTTGAGTATAATTTTAATGGGAAAAGTAGAAAATGCAATTCTTTGATGAGAAAAATTATTGGTTTCCCAGTGACTCCTTAATGTAATGATTTGCTCAAAGTGCTGTTCATCTGTAGCATATTATAAGAATTGGAAAACAGGTGTCAGTCAAGGCCAAATTTCATACAAATACCAAGAATTATTTAGAAAGAACTTGTCCTGTGAGTCTTCTCTGCCATTTTCCTGTTCCCACAGAGCTATTAGCCTATTCCTTAGTTGCTTTTTATCATATCAGGAGGCTCATATTCAGCTGCAGGATGACAGTCCAGTCAGCATTTCCAAAAGGGCAAGAATTACTCAGTCCTTATCAGCGTGTGCACACACACACACACCCCCACTGTCTGCAAAGAGTATTGCTGCAAGCTGCCACAACCTATGTGCCAGTTGCGCATGCAGCTATTTCTGAGGACAAGCCGACAGTATTGAGGGATAGATGAGATAATAGACATCAGCAATAATCTACAAATATTTTGGCTATCAAAGACTGATTATTCCCTATTTTGTTCAAACAAGCATACCATAACAGATCCATTTCAATGACACCTGACGGGACTAATTTACACCTCCTACGCTGATGCCACTGTTGCTCAGAATATTCTGGGAGAGATATCTCTCTCTCTTGAAACTACCTTCAGAGGCTTTTGTCTGCTATATAGTATTTTAACCATTTTCCCAAGTATTAAAAAGCTTTTCGACATTGGGACTGATTGTAAAACAAAAGCCATTTAAAATGGTATTTATTTTTTTAAAAATATACTTGAGACTCCAAACTCAAATCTGCCCTTGCCTACCTTTTCAAGGCTTCTTTGTAGACTGATTAAAATAGTCCTTTGTTAACACATTGTATACAAATATAGGTTGTTTTTACCATGTATGCCTTTACAGTTATAATATTTAGCAACCAGAAAATACTATAAAAACAAAGGAATTTCATTTTGCCATTCTGTCCTACTGATGGACTTGAATAGACTCTGCTAGTAAAGTGACTTTCTCTGTAAGAATGTAGTTACAGAGAAAGTTGCTCCATCACTCTTTCCACACTATTTTGACTTCATTCTGACTACTACTTGATATTTTTGGAGCCTGTTCCAAGCTTTGGAAAGGAATGTGTCAACTCTAGGCTTCAGCTACAAGTGGAGTCACCTTCCCAGGCCTCCATCCCTGCAAACCCTACTGCAGCAGGTGAGCTGGGAACCTGCAAAGCAGACACTGCCATTCTGAGAACCTATAGAGGGCTGAGGGTACTTCTAGGGCTGCCCTCATTAGTGGGGTTTTTGGTTTGCTGAGAATTCACAGAATCTGGAAGTACAGTTGTCACTTCAAAGAACAAGAGGTTACTTTTCATCTGCTGCACTTTTCATCCAGTGCCATCAGGGTTTCTCAAATTGTGGCCCATGAACCATTTACATAAGAACTCTTGGTCCTTACCCTAGACCCACTGAATCAGAATCTCTGGGGTTACAGACTGTGAATCTTATTCTGTGTGTGCTCTTTTGATTTTGTTTTCGTTTTTGTAGTTTTCCCTGGTGATTCTTATGCATTCTAAAATTTGCGAATCATAGTTTGACAGATTCTTTTAGCCTGACTTCTAGAGTACAATATGAACTAGACCTGATAATTTATTACTATGAATCTGTGTTGAGCTGGAAGATGCATTAATGTTATGTGGTTCATTCTTCATTAAGACCAAATAGGTAGGAAATCATGAGGACATCAAGGCAACATCAGACCCACATTCTTTCTCCTTAATGTACTCACTTTCAGTGCTCCCTTGGTTCTAGATACCTTTGATCACTCAAATGCATAGTTTTAAAGATGAATTATTTATTTGACAACTATTAATCAGCCCCTGATGAGACCTGGATCATGTGCTTGTCAACAACAGCATAGAGATTAATGAAATTGGATGCTTCCCATCAAAGAGTTAGAATCTAATTTTTTTTCCTGGTCTCCCCTAGCAATGACTGGAGAACAAACAGCTTATTTCAGACAAAGAAATTCTAGAAATCCCCTAGTCCACTGGTTTTTCACTGTGTTCCCTAGAGTTCTGAGGTGCCTCATTGTTCCCCTGGGGATGCATGAGTGGCAAGTCAAGTAGGCTCTGTACAACTACTTCCCATTCAACCATAACAGCTCCATTTTCTCTGTTTTATTACATTTCCACACAAGCTTTCAGTGAAGACAAGATAGAAAGTTTATAAAACAACAGTGTAGAATTGACATATTTTAAAATATTTATCTCCAACAAAGAGTTTCCAACTCTGTATTCAACTCTCCCCTTCTTGCCTTCTTTCAGTGTTTCTGGCAAATCAGAGAAAATATGCCTCAAATTGGTGCTTACTTGCAAAACCTCTTTCCCTACCAGCTAAGCTTTCTTTCTTTCTTTCTTTCTTTCTTTTTTTTATTTTGAGACAGTCTCACTCAGTTGCCCAGGCTGGAGTGCAGTGGTGTGATCTTGGCTCACTGCAACCTCTACCTCCTGGGTTCAAGTGATTCTCCTGCCTCAGCCTCCAAGTAGCTGGGATTACAGGCACCCACCACCACACCTAGCTAATTTTTTTGAATTTTTAGTAGAGATGGGGTTTCAGCATGTTGGCCAGGCTGGTCTCAAACCCCTGATCTCAAATGATTCACCTGCTTCAGCCTCCCAAAGTGCTAGGATTACAGGCATGAACCACCATGCCTGGCCTCTCACCAGCTAAGCTTTCTACAGATATTTGCCCTCAAGTGAGCTGGAGGCAATAGAAATTTTAACTTTCAGGGAAAATACTGCCCTGATATCTCACTTGGAAGAAGTTTTTGGAACCATGTCAAGCCACACAGGGATATTTGAAGCTACCAATGTTAATTTTCCCATGTCCTGAATTAACTCTCATTCTAACCTGCTCCAGTTTTTCTTGGTCTAGGCCAATCTCTTTGCTTAATGCTGCATTGAACTGTGAATTAGCACCAACCTCCATTTTCCAAAATAATGTTTGCCTTTCACATCAAGAGCCTTGCTTCAAGTTTGTTCAATTGTTCACAGGAACTTAGATGTTGAAAAAGAGCAAAAACCTCTTTAGCATCAGTGAATCACATATAAATATGCATGGTTCTATCAACCCACACATTTAGACACAGAATACCTGTGCTTCCTAGGAGACCACATTTTAAGACAGGAGTAGTAGAGGAGACCAATCGGGGTTGTGAACACAGGTCTCTTGGAGTTAATAGTTATTTCCAAATCCCAGTGGATGAAAATAACATCATAATCTGGCTGCATGACAATCAATAGACTGGGCTGTTTGCATTCTAGCCACCTATGACTCCATAAGCCAATACAAGGCCAATGTAAAGTTTACATTGGCCTCCTATCACACTTCTTTTTACATCCCAATGTAAACACCCCATGTTAACATTGGGGTGTGAATATCTGCTTGGTCTTGATGTAGTCCTTGTTGAAGCGATTCTCAATAAACAATTATTGAAGTTCTTCCCACTTACTGTTTATGTTGGCACTTGCTGTTGAGATAAAGGGCTGTTGTTATAGAAAGAGCTGTTTCTAGATAAGCTGTTTACACTGTTATGGATTTACTCTACTGGAATGATCACTGAACTCTAATTAGTCTAGAATCACTATATATAATGATTTGGAGAGGTTTTAAATGTTATCCATCTTTGGGTTTAGGACTAGAGAAAGCAAAGGGTTTAAATCTCTATGACCTCCAAATGGATACAGCAGTTGCTACTGGGGTCCTGGAGAGAAAGTAAAAGTGTTTTGTGAACTTGGACATCTTGTTTGACATCTCTAGGTTCAGGTTCTAGATTGCTTGTTTGCTAGATGAAAAATTATCTAACAATCCAACCTCACAAGGTTGTAATACATATAAATGTTCCCGACTGAGAAAGCATTCTATAATACTCTTTATAAAGGTAAGGGAAGCAAAATATTTTTGTAACTACTACTGAGATAACTAAATAAAATCATTAACTGGGCCCAACCCAGACCCTAGACCCTACTCAGTTGCACCAAAAATGTTTCTACTGCCTCCACTCCCTTGAGTGCAAACACCTTTATTAAAACCTGGCTGGTAGGAAAGGCTTCTATACCGTAGCATTTAGGGCGCTGTCCTAGAGAAGAAAGAAATATGGCTAATTGAAAAGTATTCATGTTCTCTAATTTATCCCTTAATTCATACTTCCTCCTATATATGGGTGAAGTCATATCTTACAGCCAAAAGCACTGAGTGGTGCTAATGTGCATTTTCTGGAATATAAGACATGAAAGGGCTTATTTCTTGGAACAATGCCTCTAAGACTTTTAATGGTTTAAATATTAAGGTAATCTGTCAAGACAAACTCAAAGACAGCAGTTCACTTTTTGCCTGTTTGGTCCTCTTCCTGCCAAATCCAGCCAACTTCTTTCACAGCAACTTTTGAAAGCTGGCAGGCAAGTAGAAGCATGTGGAAAGCAAATACTCAAACAATAGAACAAATACAGGCATACGAATTACCACAACGTTGAGAAATTCCCACCACGTGGTTAGAGGTGGTGTGATCAGATTCCTTTAGGTCATTTACTCAGACTTGTAAAAACATTGAGAGCAACTCCAGAATGATTGAAAGAGGAAGGCTGGGGTGAGGATACGGTTGTCTGTAAAATCTTCTTGACTCTGAACAAAACACATTACAGGCTCCAGGGCCTCGACATACAGCTCTGCAAATTGAGTAATCTACACCTCTAGGGGGCGCCATTCACATTACCGCCTACAAAAATGACACTTCTGGAGTTGTTTATTGTACAACCTGCAAGGCTGTACATAGCTGACCTAGAGAGCATATTAGTGGAGAAAGGGGAGAGAATAGAATGGGTAGGAAATACAGGTTTTACTTACAAACTGGATTTGTATCCTGGTTCTCCACATACACTCTGGGTGGTTATGGGTAAGTCATGTAATCTTTCTGATCCTCAATTTCCTCCTCTGGCAATTGTGAAAAAGATCTTATGAAGTTTCTGGGTTAATGAGGGCTAAATGAGATGATGTAGATAAAAGTGCCTGGTAAATGGAAGGAACTTATTAAATAATACTTATTTATAATGAATTACAGGCTGCCAAGCAGATACTGGAGAAAGCAAGCGTCCTTTATTTAAAAGAAGAAAAATAAGAATAAGGAAAATGCCCTGCATTTAAGTAGTGCTTTATGTATTACTACCAAAATAAACTTTTTTGTAGGTACTATAGTAGATCGTACAGATTAGTTAAGTCGCTTTTTCATAGTCACAAAGTTAGTAGGTGAAAAAGCTAAAATTCAAATCCTTTCTTTTCATCAGAAGTCCAGTGTCCTATCTCTAAGTGTTTCAGCAAGAAACAGAGGGGGTTGGGGGAGGCATTTGAAAAAAGCTCTATTGGCCAACTGAAGTTGACTACTGAGCTTCCTTGGCAATGGCTTTTATGGGACTCACTAAAATATTTTTAAGAGTATCCTTTCTTCTCATGAGCCACCTTGGGACTGCTTTTGTATAACCCAGGGATAGGAAAAGAGATGAGCTCTAAGACCACACATACCTACCAAGAGAGGAGAAACGTGAAATTTAAATGATGGCCCCAAGCTAAATTACTTTTATATTGGAAGAAAATATGTTTTGTGCCTTTATCTAATAATTGATATGCCGTGATTTGAACCAGTTCAACAATTACTACAACAAAGGCTCCGTTTCCAAGGGAACTTGCTATTTAATCATTTTCCTCATCCAGTCCTTACTCTAAGTTCAAATCCCCCCTCCACACCTAAAATAACATACTAGTTAAAATTGAGAGCACTGCAGACTCATGCTTGGGTTTTTATTCTGCTATATAAAACTTTGTGCGAGATTCTTCACCACTTTGTGCTTCTGTTTTTTTTCTCCTCTTTAAAAATAAGATGGCATTTACTGAATAAGCTTTTAATAGTGAAGGAGTTTATGTGTAAAAAGCAGGTAGAAGAATGTCACATAGTAGTTGCCTGTTAAATCAGGAGTGCATTATGATCCTAAATTTTTGTATACCTCATATAAAGATACACCTCACAGAGTTCAAAATCAATGAAGCAAAAACCGATAAAGCAAAAAGAAGAAGTAGAAACATCTACAATTATAATCAGAGATTTCCAAAACCCACTTTCAATAATTGATAGAACAAGTAGAAAGAAAATATGGATATAAGAAACGTGGAATACACTTCAATCAACTTGATATACTTAACAACTACAGAACACTCCATCCAAGAAGAGAATACACATTCTTTTCAAGTATTGTTATAGACTGAATGTTTGTGCCCTCTCCAAAAAAAAAAAAAAAATTATATTTTGGAGCCCTAAATATTGAAACCTTAACCCTCAATGTGATGCTATTTGGAGGTGGAGACTTTGGGAGTTAATTAAGTTTAGATGAGGTCATGAAAGTGGGGCTCCCATGATGGAATTTGTATTCTTAGAAGAAGAGGAAGGAAGACCGTCACTTGCCCTCTCAGCATCATGTGAGAAGGTGGTTGTCTTCAAGCCAGGAAGGGGACTCTCCCCAGAAACTGAATTGGCCAGCACCTCATAGCCTCCAGAACTATGAGAAATGAATGTCTGTTGTTTAAGCCAGCCAGTCTATAGTGTTTTGTTACAGCAGCCCAAGCTGACTCATATAGGCACACGTGAAACATTTTCCAAGATAGATCATATTCTTGACCACAAAGAGACTTCATAAATGTTAAATTATTCAAAACATACAAAGTAGGAGTTGAAATAGCGGGTAAGAAACTTGAAAAATTATCCCTTCTTAAAGGTAACCAAAAAACTATTGAAAACTCTCAGAATCTCCCAAAGGCTCCACCTCCAAATATCATCACATTGGGGGTTAGGGCTTTACTATTTAGGGCTCCAAAATATAAATTTTTTGGAGAAGGCACGAACATTCAGAATCAACATTTTCTGTAACTTTGGAAATGAAGCAAAAGCTTGAAAGAACCAGGAAAATGCTTAATGAATAAAAATTGGCTGACCCTCAATAAAAACAGAGAGCTTTCTGTCATTTTAGTTTACCCTGGCTTCATGCCCCACTTCCCATCTTAACAGTCGCCTTAAAGATAACATTCTGCATTCCCATTGTAGGCACTGGTACTGGAAGAAGCAGAATTACTTCATTTTCAAAGAACTGTGGTCATTCGTTATGACCAGTTTGGTGTCTCCCTGAAAGATAAACCCAAAAGACTTGCCTTTATTTAACCTAACTTGGACTCACCCAGTGCTGCTGCTTGGGGCAATAGATAGCAATTGGGCAAGCAATAAACTAACCAAAACATAAGGAGGAAAGACTTGAAAGCTTTGGAGAAGTTGTCTCATTTATATATATATATATATATATATATATATATATATATATATATATATATATTCTGAGAGACAAATACGATTGTATTGTGATAAAATATTCAATTCATCAAGAAGATATAGCTATTCAACACACATATGCACCTAACACAGAGCCCCAAAATGTGTGAACCAAAAACTGATAGAATTGAAGGGAGAAACAGCTTAACAATAACTTCAAAACCCCACTTTAAATAATGGACAGAATAATTAGATGGAAGATCAGCAAAGAAATAGAAGACTTTTTTTATATGTTGCAGGGTTTATTACTTTTTTTTTTTTTTTTTTTTTTGAGATGGAGTCTTGCTCTTTTGCCCAGGATTGAGTGCAATGGCCTGATCTTGGCTCACTGCAACCTCCACCTCCCAGGTTCAAGCAATTCTCCTGCCTCAGCTTCCTGAGTAGCTGTGATTACAGATGTCTGCCACCACGCCCGGCTAATTCTTGTATTTTTAGTAGAGATGGGGTTTCACCATGTTGGCTAGGCTGCTCTCAAACTCCTGACCTCAAGCAATCTACCTGCCTCAGCCTCCTAAAGTGCTGGGATTACAGGCATGAGCCACCACGACCTGCAGGTTTATTACTTTAAAAAAATTATTTCCATAGGTATTTTGGGGAAAAGGTGGTATTTGGTTACATGAGTAAGTTGTTTACTGGTGATTTGTGAGATTTTAGTGCACCCATCACCTGAACCCAATTTGTAGATTTTTATCCCTCACCTTCTTCCCACCCTTTCCCTCCAGAGTCCCCAAAGTCCATTGTATCATTCTTGTGCCTTTGCATCCTCATAACTTAGTACCTACTTCTGAGGGAGAACGTACAATGTTGGGTTTTCCATTTTTTAGTTACTTCACTTAGAATAATAGTCTCCAATCCCACCCAAGTTGCTCCAAATGCCATTAACTCATTCCTCTTTGTGGCTGAGTAGTGTTCCATCATATTAATGTGTGTGTGTGTGTGTGTGTGTGTGTGTGTGTGTGTGTGTGTACATACAACAGTTTCTTTATCTACTAGTTGATTGATGGACATTTGGGCTTGTTCCACATTTTTGCAATTGCTTATTGTGCTGCTATAAACATGCATGTGCAACTATCTTTTCTGTGTGACTTCTTGTCCTCTGGGTAGATACCCAGTAGTGGGATCGCTGGATCAAATGGTAGTTCTACTTTTAGTTCTTTGTTGTCTAGTTTCTATTCCTGCAAGCAATAAAGAAGTGTTCCCTTTTCACAGCATCTATGCCAGCATCCATTATTTTTTGATTTTTTGATTATGGCTATTCTTGCAGGAGTAAGGTGGCATTGCATTATGGTTTTGACTTGCACTTCCCTGATCATTCCTACTGTTGAGCATGTTTTCATATGTTTGTTGGCCATTTGTATATCTTCTTTTGAGAATTGTCTATTTATATCCTTAGCCCACTTTTTGATGGGATTGTTTGTTTTTTTCTTACTTACTTGTTTGAGTTCCTAATATCCAGATTCTGGATATTTGTTCTTTGTCTGATGTACAGATTATGAAGATTTTCTCCCACCCTGAGGGTTGTCTGTTGACTCTGCTGACTGTTTATTTGGCTGTGCAGAAGCTCTTTAGTTTAATTAAATTTGACCTATTTATCTTTGTTTTTATTGCATTTGGTTTTGCGTTCTTTGTCATGAAATCTTTGCCTAAGCCAATATCTAAAAGGGTTTTTCCGATGTTATTTTCTAGAATATTTATAGTTTCAGGTCTCAGAGTTAAGTCCTTGATATATCTTGAGTTGATTTTTTTTTTTATTGTATTTTAGGTTTTGGGGTACATGTGAAGAACATGCAAGATTGTTGCATAGGTACACACGTGGCAGTGTGATTTGCTGCTTTCCTCCCCTTCACCTATATCTAGCTTTTCTTCCCATGCTCTCTCTCCCCACCTCCCCACCTCCCACTGTCCCTCCCCTATTTCCCCCCCCAACAGACCCCTGTGTGTAGTGCTCCCCTCCCTATGTCCATGTGTTCTTATAGACTGGACAGGGATAAAAGGAATTTAAACTTTGATATGAGACTAATGAATGGGAACTAGATACAATAAAATAAAAATTATATTCAGTGTATTTACAATTAAGTTACTTATTTAAATCAAAACATGCAAACATAAAGTACATTAATCAAATATAACAAAATATATTCGTATTCATAAATATAATTAAACGTGTAGTGTTGAGTCAAAAAGATTATTTCTAAGATATATAAACCTATAAAATAAAAATAAATGGATTTAAAGCGTAAAAATAAAACAGCATATACAGTGAACAAACCATGAACTCTGACCTCATTAAAATTTTATCTGACAAATCTAGTTTGTTTTTTTCAGAAGCTAAGTTGTATTTTATTCCTCTTTACAATTTTATAATTTTTAAAATAATTTTCAACATTTGTATTTTTCATTTGCTTTTTTAAAAACTATTTTATATCACTCAAAATCTATAATCATTTAGTTTTCAGTCTTGGTGTCATATATTCTATGGATTTGGACAAATGCATCACACATGTCCACAGTTATAGTATTATACACAGTATTTAATTATACTGTTTAAAATGTGTTAAGGTATATTTAACGACACAAAGTAAGGTTGCATTTTTTCTTTTCCCCCATTTTCTGGTGACTACCATTGGACTTTTTGTCTCAATGATTTTGACTAATGACCTCATAAAAGTGCAATCATACAGTAATTGTCCTTTTTTGACTAGCTTATTTCACTCAATATAACATCTTCAAAGTTCATTCATTTTGTAGCATATGTTAGAATTTTTTTCATTTTCATGGATGAATAATATTTAATTGTACATACACATCGCAATTTGCTTACCTATTTATCTGCTGATGGACACTCGAGTTGCTTCTACGTTTTTGCTTTTGTAAATAATGCAACTATAAACATGGGTGAATGGAACTCTCTTTCAGACTCAGTTTTCAATTCACATAGGTGTACATTTAGAACTAGAATTGCTGCATCACATAGAAATTCTGTTTTTAATATTTTGAGGAACATTTTCATGTTTTTTTTTCCGGCAGTTATACTATTTTACACTTTCACCAACAATATTTAAGTTCCAATTTCTCCACATCCTTAAAAATTATTATTTTTTATTTGTTCTTTTATTAGTAATCCGAGTGAGAGGTTATAGATCATTGTAATTTTGATTTGCATTTTTCTAATGATTGATAATATTGAGCATCTTTTCACTTGCTTATTGGTCTTTTGTGTATCTTCTTTGAAGAAATGTCTGTTCAAGTCTTTACCCAATGTTTAATGAGGTTGGTTGTTTTATTGTTGTTGAATTTCAATTCTATATATATTCTGGATATCAATCCTTTACCAGATATATGATTTGCAAATAATTTCACCCATTCTTTGTGTTGCCTTTTTACTTTGTTGATGATGTCTTTAGACGCAAATTTTATAAAAATTTTCAAGAAGTCCAATCTGTCTATTGATGCATTTCTTGTATCTATGGTGTCATATCTAAAAAATCACTGTCAAATGCAAATTCCTGTAGCTATTGCCATATACCATCTTCTAAGAGTTTTATAGTTTTAGATCTTATATTTAGGCCTTTATCTACTTTAATTTTTATATATGATGTTAGTGCAGGATTCAACTTTGTTCTTTTACATATGGATATGTCATTTTCCCAGCACCATTCGTTGAAAACGTTATTCTTTTCCTTCTCCATTGAATGCTATTTTCAGTCTTGTCAAAATCATTTGACCATATATGTAAGGGTTTACTTTTGAGATTTCTATATTATTTCATTAATCTATATGTTTGTCTTTATGCAGTACCACATTTTTTTGATTACTCTTTCAGTAAGTTTTGAATTCAGGAAGTGTATTTCAGATTTCCTTTTTTTCAAGATAGCTTTGGCCCTTTGAGATTCCACATACATTTTAGAAATTGCTTTTCCATTTCTGCAGAATATGTCTTTGGGATTTTTATAAATATTGTATTGAATCTGTAGATCTCTTTGAGTAATATTGCCATTTTATTATTCTCACCTAATCCATAAGCATGAGACATGTTTCTAATTATTTATGCCTTCATTAATTTCTTTCAGCAATGCTTTATAGTTTTTATTATACAAGTCTTCACTTAATTGGTTAAGACAATTTACAAATATTTTAGTTTGGGGATGATATTGTAAATGGGATTGTTTTCATAAATTCTTTTTTAACATTGTTGGTTGTTACTGTATAGAATGCATCTGAATCCTGATACTTCACTGAATACACTTATTAGGTATAATAATTTTTGCATGTGTATATGTATACTCCTAATAGTTTTCATACATACAAGATCAGAAATAATTTTACTTCATTCTTTCCAATTTCGTCGCTTTTTATCTCTTATTCTTGCCAAATTGCTCAGCTAATGCTTCCAATGCTATGTTAAATAGAAGTAGCAAAATAAGCATTCTTGCCTTATCTCTGATCTTTGAGAAAATGTTTTGAAAATTCACCACTGAGTATGATGTTCACTGTATGATTTTTGTATATTATTTTTATTTTGTTCAAGTAGTTTCCTTCTACTCTTAATTTGCCAATTTTGTTTATATTTTAAAATAACCAACTTTTATTTTCATTAATATTATTTACTTCATTAATCTCTGCTCTGGTTTTGTTAATTTCTTCTTTCTTCTAGCTTTGTGTGTAGTTTGCTATTCTTCTTCTAGTTCTTTAAGTCATAAGTTTAAATTGTTAACTTGGGATCTTTGTGTTTATGGTCATAAATTTCTATTAAGCCCTGATTTGCTACATCTCATAACTTTTATGTTCTAATTTGTTTTCAGTCATCTCTTTCAGTATTTTAAAATTTTTCTTTGATTTCTATTTTAATCTATTGATTGTTTAAGAGCATATGGCTTAATTTTCACAATTCATTGATTTTTGCGGTTTTACTTCTGTTGTTGTTTTCTGACATTATTCATTACAGTTAAACAAGATACTTTTCATAATATGTATCTTCTTACATTTATTGAGACTTAATTTGTAACCTAACATATGACCCATCCTGGAAAATGTTCTATAATACACTTGAAAATAATAAGTATAGTGTTGTTTGGGGATACAGTGCTCTTTATGTGCCTCTGCCCAGTTACTAATAAGCTCATCAAATATTTTTTTTAATTTCTGTTACAGTATTTTTCGGTTTTGTTTTAGGTTTGTTTTTTATTTTGTATTTTGTATTTCTTCTCATTGCATTCTTAGGATTTCCACCTCTCTTCTTACATTACACATCTGTTTCTTCATACTCTTTATTCACTAGAGACATTAGCATATTAGTCATACTTATTTTCAATTATTTGTCTAATATTTCCATTATCCTTGGCTTATATGGTTTGACTGTGTCCTCACTGAAATTTTATCTTGAATAGTAGATTCCATAATTTCCACGTGTTGGGGGAAGGACCTGGTGGCAGGTAATTGAATAATGGGGGCAGTTACCTCCATGCTGTTCTCATGATGGTGAGTGAGTTCTCATGAGATCTGATAGTTTTATAAAGGGCATTTCCCCTGCACATGTTCTCTTTCCTGCCACCATGTAAGATGTGCCTTTGCTCCTCCTTTGCCTTCCACCATGATTGTGAGGCCTCCCCAGTTATATGAAACTGTGAGTACATTAAATCATTTTTTCTTTATAAATACCCAGTCTTGAGTATGTTCTTCTATCAGCATGAGAATGAACTAATACGGTAAACTGGTGTTTGGAGTGATGTGCTGCTATAAAGATACCTGAAAATGTGGAGGTGACTTTGGAACTACGTAACAGGGAGAGGCTGGAACAGTTTGGAGGGCTCTGAAGAAGATAGAAAAACGGGAAAGTTTGGAACTTCCTAGAGACTTGTTGAATGGCTTTGACAAAAATGCTGATAGTGATTTGAACAATGAAGTACAGACTGGGGTGGTCTCAGATGGACATAAGGAACTTTTTGGGAAGTGGAGTTCTGGCATGTGTCAAAATGATTTCTTCCTCCTACCATTTGTCAGAAGGAGATGGGAATTATTCTCCCATATTTACTGTGAGGACCTCCAGCTCTTGGACATGACTCTGTCCTCCTACGGTTTTTAACTCTCAGACTTGTCCACACTCTTTCTCCAGTAATTTGACAAATACAGTTAAGGCTTTTCTACCCTGGTACTGATTCTCCTGGAGGTTTCTACTCCGGTATGTGATAATTCACTGTTATCTACCTGGTGAGCATCTCCAATTTTTGTGCTTCCAGTTTGCCCTGTGGCATCACTTCTCTTATGGATTTTTATAAAACATATTGATTTCTTTACTTTGTTCATCTTTTTACTAGTTATAAGGATGAAGAGGCAAAAGTCAAGCTGTTTCCATGAGGAATTGAAAATAGGAACTCAGCTCTATAACTTCTTTTAAGAGTAAATAGCAGAAAAATAGTCACAAAATTTATATCATCCTATATTTTATCCTATGTAAAATTACAAACTCCATATTTCTAAGACTATTTAACATATATATACAACTTGTATTTGGTACCAGTTATATAACAAGCAATATATAGTCATTCCCTGGGGCCAGGTCAAAGGAGGCTTTGCTATTTGCATTGAGCATTAGGTATAGTTCTAAGTAAGCCATTCTGTTTTCTGAGCGTCACCTTTTTAACAGCAGTCTCTACCTTTTAGTTAGTCCTAAGCAATAAAAGCAGAGATCAGGCATGCTGTGCGATGGATGTTATCTTCAGTAAAATGAATTAATTACAGACTAATGCTGATTATAAACCATTTTTGAGATAAAAGGCTTAAGTATGAAGTAGAGACATAACAATATTGTCTTTGATCCAAATACAAGTAACACAGAATTTTGATCAAAAATTTAAGTTGTGTTTTCCCTGAATAATTTAATATTTTGAGTGGCATCTAGTACCAACACTTGCCCAATCTCTACATTCTGCTTTTTAACTTTTTAATTAAAAATACAAGTTAATAATTCCTGCTATCTACCCACAAACACTTACATTTGTGTGTGTGTGTGTGTGTGTGTGTGTATCTTTTAACAGCAGTCTCTACCTTTTAGTTTATCTTAAGCAAAAAAGCAGACATCAGGTATGTTTTGCAAAGATGTTATCCATTGCAAACATTTAAAACAAATGTTTTAAATTCCAATGTGTGTGTGTGCATATATATGTGTGTGTATATATATGTATATATATATATATTTGTATATGCACTTGTAGGTATACATGTATATATGGATGAATGTATATGTCTGTGTCACATACACATACAGTCATACATCACTTAATGAAGGGGATGTATTATAAGAAATGTATTGTGAGATATTTTTGCCATTTTGTGAACATTATAACGTGTACCTACACAATCCTTGATGGTATAGCCTACAACACATCTAGGCTATCCTTGTGTAATATGTTACTGTATTGACTACTGTAAGCAATTGTAACACAATGGTATTTTTGTATCTAAACATATCTATCATAGAAAAAGATATAGTAAAAATAAAAGATTATAATACTATGGGACCACTGTTGAATATGTGGTCTGTTGGTGGCCAAAATGTCATTTTGTGGCACATGACCATATGTATATATAGAAATACAGTCATATTCATTTTTCAGAATATTTGTTGTTTTCCACTTGTTTCTTTGAAAACTATTTTCCCAAGCTTTATAATAAGGCTTAAAACTCTTCTGCTTCAGAATCTGTTGTTTAGAGACTATTGCATGCTTCTGATTTACAGGCCTCCTCCTCGATCTAAAATGGTTTTGTGGCAGTCTCCTTCTAAAGGAGGCAAATAAATAGCTGATATTATGTAGCACTATTTACTAAGATTCTGTTTTCACGGAACCTATAGGAAATACGGTTTTATTTTCTTCCAACAGGGTGAGTCAAGTCTGTCCCCTAAATTCTCTTAAGTCAAATAACCTTTTTACCATATCAAAAGTAGGAAAATGATTTTCATTAATCAGAGCAGAGAGCCTAAAGCTTAATTCCTTGCTTCAATTTATCATGATTTGTATGTAATTGAAAGGAAGCCAATTAATGTACTTTCTGTTTTGCTCTTATTAATTACTAGACATGCTGAAAACTTCTGTCAGAATTAAAATCTTTCCTAGATTATTTTTCTTCCTTTTAACTTTCTGGAAATAATGGGAGAGATTTTTGCTTTGAAGTTAACTGGAATTGTCAACTTGTATACTAGCACCAACAGTCAAAAATTACACTGCAGAAATAAAAATTTTTCTGTCAAGCATTATTTGAAGTCTTAGTACTGAGAAAGAATAAATAATTGGTTGTCATGTCTATTCTCTGACAGGTTTAGAACACTATTTTAAGTGTTTAGTTTTTAATTCCTTGATGTTCCTTCTATAAAGGTAAAACAAACAACTAAAATCAATCATATAGAGGAAAGAACAAACATTAATTTTCTTGAAGGAACTGAAATATATAACTATGATCAAACTAAATAATGTTTAGAATTTTCCATATTTAAAGGAAGATATTGTGCCTAGACATTTTTATCCTGAAGAGTTGTATAAGTCAGCTGCCATCCATAGCCAAGTGTCTGAAGCTTTAATTGGTTTTTATTATAGTTAGAGCATAAAAGTAAAAAAAGAAAATCTCAGTGAAAGACTTTGAATGTTAAAAATACTTGAGCATTTCAATTGTCACATGCAATTTTCTGTAATCCGTATGAAAATTCAGCATGTCTCTAATGCAAATATCTTGGTAAATGGTTTCACTTCCATCAGTATTAAGGAAATTAATAGAGGACTAATACAAAATAAAAGAATACTGCTAAACAACTAGGAACAGACTTATATTAACCTTCTTTGGGAGTCATAAACCTCAATATAAAAGGCAGAAATTATTTAGGATGTGTGTTAACACATACTAAGATGCTGATTTCCTCCTCTTTAAATGAGATAATTCATTTTCACTGGGTGACTCCTTAAAAGCTACTCTTCTATTTTTATTTTAAAATGAGGGTGAGAAGGAAGTGAGATAATCCTTAACCATACAGGAGCTTTGTTTATAGCATGCTCAGATGCTATTAGACAACATTAGACATACATTAGACAATACAGTCTCAGGGCTGAAAGAAAATTTATATTTCATAATTCAAGGTACAAATAAGTATATTGAATTGCTCTACAAACTTGCTGTTCTCACTTTGGGCAATGGACCAGCAGCATGGACATTACCTAGAGCTTGTTAAAAATGTAAAATTGGCTGGGCACCGTGGCTCACACCTGTAATCCTAGTTCTTTGGGAGGCCAAGATGGGTGGATCACTTAAAGTCAGGAGTTCAAAACCAGCCTGACCAACATAGTGAAATCTCCTCTGTACTAAAAATCCAAAAAAAAATTAGCTGGGTGTGGTGGCAGACACCTGTAATCCCAGCTACTTGGAAGGCTGAGGCAGGAGAATCATTTGTGACCCAAGATCATGCCACTGCACTCCAGCCTGTGCAACAGAGTATAAAAAAATTATAAAAAATAATTACAAAAAAAATAAAGAAGTAAAATTATACCCCTACTCTTACATAAGTTTTCAGAATCTTCATTTAAACAGTATCTTCAGGTGATGCATGTACACAGTGGAGTCTGAAAATTCTGTCCTGACAACACCTACCCTAAATACTAATCTAGGTCCAACATCTCAGTTACTAGGTAATCAATAAGGATAACCTGCCTTACAGTGGATAAATCCAGTGTTTATGATCTTCCTCATTAGGAGGCAAAAATCTTCTTATTCCATCCAAATAGATCACATTCTTGTCTTAGGGCCAATCAAGGTGAGTTTTATTTCTTTTTCAGAATAGTCTATTACATAGTTATATATAAATGTGTTCTAAATTCTTACTCTTCTCTTCCTCCAATTGCTTTAGTCAGTCCTCAATTTATAAAGTAATTTTTCTCCTATGTTGGATGTTCTATCTAAACTCCATTCTGACAATTGGGAATCAGGTGTAATTTCTCAATTTGAAATGCAGTATTCCAGCAATGAAAGCAAAATTAAGCAGGATTGTTGTCTCTCACATTCTGCACATACTTTCTCTGTTAATGCTGCCTAAAGATTGCATTTACCGTACTTGAGTGAGGACATAACATGAAGCGGGTGACTCATACTGAGTCTGTAATTGTCAGAGGCCAAGTGTCTATTTTTTTCTCTTTTTATTCAATATATGTATGTCAGATCAATTATTTGATGCCCAAAACATAACTCTAAAATGTTGAACATGCATTGCTACACACATTTTTCTCATATCTGAAGCAATTTTCCTGTAAACTTACCATATTAGAGTGAATACTTCATCTCAATTTAAATAATGATTTTTATGTTATATATTATTTATTTGATATAATGTCTTTTGGAAATAAGTGGAATTTTCCACAATCATCATGCACATCTAAGATATTAAGATACTGATGTTAAGATACTGGGCCAGGCACAGTGGCTTAATCTTGCAATCCCAGCATTTTGGAAGACCAAGGCAGGTGGATCACCTGAAGTCAGGAGTTCAAGACTAGCCTGGCCAACATAGTGAAACCCCGTCTCTCCAAAAAAACACAAAAAAAGAAAAATTACCTGAGCATGATGGTGGGTGCTGTACTCCCAGGTACTCGGGAGGCTGAGGCAGGAGAATCACTTGAACCCAGGAGGCAGAGGTTGCACTGAGCTGAGATTACGCCATTGCACTCCAGCCTGGGCAACAAAGCAAGATTTCATCTAAAAAAAAAAGCAGTTCCTGATTCACTTTCTTGTGTTCTTGTGTGTATGCGTATGTTTGTTGGATATAATAAATTTACTTTTTTAAGGCAAAAAATATGGTTTTTATTTTTAATATATGCAAAATAATTTCACTATGAAATTTCTTGATTTGCATGTGACTTAGTATTTATTTCATATTAACTAGATTCAGTTGCTCTGATAAATCTGTGTTTTAGAAAATTTATTTTTAACAAATATGTATTTTTAAGACAGAAGATAAACCTTATATATATGCATCCATGTGTAAGCAATCCTACTTGGTGTCATGGAGCCAAGATATTAAAAGATTAATAAAATAATTTGTAAAAGTTCCATTTGCAGACTAACAAATAATACATTTCCTCAAATTTTCTGGAATGTGCTACTAATCTGTATTCATGTAATCTGAATTTCAGATATAAATACCAGTCAATGATTGGTTGTTACAACTTAAAAGCAATCGGGTTAGGAAGACATTCAAAATATTGGTCATTAAGTCATAATAAAATTATTCTTAGAACTGGACCTTGGCAAGTGGAGCACCCTGAATTTTTTTAGTTCAAGCTCTGCAAATTGACTCTAATGTTCATAATCATGCCTCTTTATGTGCTTTAAACAGACATACTGACTTTGTGGTCTATACTTCAGCACAGAAGAAACTCTATAACACAGAACAGGGCAGGACTTCAGTGGCACTATTCCATTTTTATTGATCCAGACTGTTGCTTTCAATCCTCCTTTCAGTCCCCAGGTTGTACTCTGAGAGGATTGCAGCGATAATAAAGCATGGACGGTGCTGGCTTCTCTTTCTGCTCTCCACCTACAACAGCATCGAAACAGGACCGACAGCCACAAGCCTCAGTCTTCTCTCTCTGGGTCTGTCTGTCCCTGTTTGTTAGTAGAAGTAGGTGGACCTTCTTTCAAAGTTCAGTGAACAGGGCTTTGACATTATCTGCTGGTGTCATATGCTGTAAACGTGTAGATTTCCAAAGGAAGTAACATTCTTGAGTCAATTTTCTACTGGCTGCACTAACTTTTGTTTCCTGGATTGCTTCTTCCCAATGTGAACTCCTTAGATCAGTAATGCATGTATTGTAAGGATAAAAACATTCCTTGCTGAGGTTAACTTGAACTTTACCACAGATGATTTTAGCCTCTTCCTTATCATGGTATTTTGATTGTAGGAGCGTTATCACCTCTGACAAGCCTCTCATTCTCATCGTGTCGATGAGAGTGTTGTCCAGGTCAGAGAAAAGGGCCCACACACAGCTCAGCCCCTAAACACCACAAGCATGAAGCTGGTGGCCCTGAATTGACTTCAACAAACAAACAAACAACTTTGCATTCCAATCACCTAACTTATTTAATTGAAGTATAAAGCATTGGAAAGGCCTAAAGTATGCTATACAAACGGGCCCTGTTATCTTTTAACTTTATCTTCTATTATTCTAACTTTCCCTCATATCCTCCTTACTCAAAAGCTGTCTTATAAATAATGGCTGCCCTGACCACCCAGATGCTTACCAACTCGATTTTCTCATTCATTTATTTATTCACATATTTCCTAACATCATCTAAATACTAAACTTTACTTACTTCATTTATTGCATGCTCCCCTCCACCACCCCCATACTGTCAAATGCATGCCTGTTTTTTTTTTCACACATTAGTCACATAATTTAAACTGCTGCATGGCACTCTGTGGGCAGACAAAAATGTTTGCTGGCTGAATGGATGTATAACCTGTTTTCTCTTTAAACCCAATTGAGCTCGTTTATAGATTGAGAAAAACAGCACTTACTGTTTTTCAGTTTGCTCGTATACAGATTGAGATAAACAACACTTTATAAGGTGTTTGTATGTATGAAGTTCCCAATCCCAGGTAAACCCTAACTATAGCTGCTTATATGATTTAGAACACATTTTTCTTTAGTCCAGAATTCCCAATAGAGCAAATTTTTGAAGATTAATAGACAAAGCCCATAATCTCTTTTTTCTTATTTCTCTTTAATAGTACCATTGTCAATAGTTATAACAATTGTTAGAGTTATTCTAACTTATATAAATAATTTCTGTTAGATTTTGTCTTCTTTCTCTGCTTAGTAGAAGTCATATTGAATCAATAGTTTTTGCTCATACCTTAATGATTAGAAGGTGAGGAGAAATAGTGCCAACTCCTACCTGGAGGAATAATGAACCTTGGAAAAATCTGCAGACATGAGTATAACAGCTTTTGATAGGACTTCAGCTCATTAGCTTTCCCGATATAGTCAATGATATTTTTCTGAACAGATTGTCTGACATGTACTAAAACAAACCAAAAAAAGAAAAAACGGGGAGAGGGGAATTAATTTATATGTAAATGTAGATCTAGAAATTACGTTAGAAAGAAGAAAAAAAACCCTTTTCTCAGGTGTCTTGCATTCAAACTGAATCTCCTGTGTATCATGCAAAATTGATGACGGTGCGCATTTTTTCTCTGCTAACTGCAGTCTACAATGACAGCCAGTGAAATTGAACTCCTTTAAAAATAGCTAGAGGTTATACCCATCTAGAATGTTCAATGCTTATTATTTTAATAATACTGCTAGTGTTCGTCTCCAAGAAAACAATATTATCTTATAAAATTTAGTAAAAAGTGAGCATGCATAAAAATATTTTTGTACAGTAATCCATCCAAAAAGGAATTATTGCTCCAGCTTTTTTGCTTAGTGTTAGCATGGTACACTATTTCTCATCCTTTTATTTTTAAATCCTTTACTTTCTCTTTTAATCAAGATTCTTACCAGCAACATACAGTTAGATTTTGTTTTTTAAAGAAACTCTCAATTTATGATTTTTAATTGAGGATTTAAAACATTTACATTTAATTTGATTATGTATATGGCCTGGTTTAAATCTATTTTCTTGTTATCTATTTGTCTCATTTCTGCTTTGTTCAATTTTTATTTTTGCTTTATTTTGATTGAGTATTCTTATCATTAAATTTTATCTTCTCTATTACCCTACTGACTATGTTTCTGTGTTTTGCTAGTATTTACTAGAGTTCCTAATGAAAATCTTTATCATAGTTTTTATTCTATAATATTAAGCCATTTCACATAGAACACAAGAACAGTCGTTTTCTTCTCCTAGTTTTTATTATTATTGTTATATTCTAAATCTGTATGTCTTAATAAATCTCACACTATATTGCTATTATATTTGCCTTTAATAATTATCTGTTAAAGAGACTTCAACAGTTACATTTACTGAAATAACAATTTCTGATATTCTTCATTTCTTTACATAGATCCAGGTTTCTATCTTATATAAATTCCCTTCTGCCTAATAGACTAGATTTATTATCAGTATTATTATTATTATTATTATTGTTTTGAGACAGAGTCTAGCTCTGTAGCCCAGGCTGGAGTGCAATGGTGTGATCTTGGCTCACTGCAACCTTCGCCTCCCAGGTTCAAGCAATTCTCCTGCCTCAGCCTCCCGAGTAGCTGAAATTACAGGTGCGCACCATGGCACCCAGCTAATTTTTTTTTTTGTATTTTTAGTAGAGACGGGGTTTTGCCATGTTGGCCAGGCTGGTTTTGAACTCCTGACCTCAGGTGATCTGCCTGCCTCAGCCTCCCAAAGTGCTGGGATTACAGACATGAGCCACCGCGCCTGGCCTAGACTAGATTATTTTTTAAATTCCAGTTCTGTTGATGATTTTTTTTATCTTTTGCATATCTGAAAAACCTATTAATTGAATCATTGGGTTTAAAATAAAATTTCATTTGATATGAAAGTCTAAATTGATTTTTCAGAAATTTAATAATTTTACTCTATTCCTTTTTGTCATGTATTGTTTTCTTCAATAAATCTGTCATTATTACCTTTGTTTCTCTGCACATAATGAATCATTCATTGTAGCTTTTTAAAAGAAATTTTTAAAGCATCACTGGTTTCAGTTTATTTGACAAATATGTTGTTAGGTATAGTTTTTATTATTTTTATGAACTTGGGTTCTTTTAACTTATGTAATCTGTGAATTTATAGTTTTATCAAGTTTAAAAATTTTTCAACCAATATTACAGTTTCTTTTCTATCTCCTATCTCTCTTCCCTATTTTGAAGACTCCAATTTCATGTTTATCAGATTGCTTAAAATTATCCTACAATTTAAGACAAGTTAATTTTTAATCTTATGGCTCTTTATATCACCTGTTCCTGTTTCATCAAGTTCATTAAATAAATTTTATTCTGCAGTATCTAATCTGTTTAACTCATGCATCCTAATTTTTCTGTCTATAGAATTTCAATTGGAGTTTTTTGTTTTGTTTTGTTTTTCACTTTCTGTCTTAGTTCATTTGGGCTTCTATAGTAAAATATTATAAACTGAGTGGTTTATAAACAACAGAAATTTATTTCTCATCATTCTGGAAGTTGGGAAGTCCAAGGTTAAGATGCTGACAAATGTAGTGTTTGGTGAAGATTTATTTTCCTATTTATAGTTGGCTTCTTCTAGCTGTGCTCTCACATTGTGGAAGAGAGGGGCTTGGGACTCTTTTATAAGGGTCCTAATCCCATTCATGAGGGCTTTGCTTCTATGACCCAATCACGTCTGAAAGCTCCCACCTCCTAATTTGGACATTAAACATATGAATTTTGGGGAAACAAACATTCAGACTATAGCATTCAGAAATATAGCAAATTCTATATTTCTCTTTGTCATACTTATGCTTTTTTCTACCCTCTTGAATATATTGATTATAATTATATCAGCTGTTCTAGTACTATTTTCTATTAAATCTATCATTTATTATGTCTTTTGTTCTATTGATTTATTTTTTCCTCATTTGACTCACATTTTTCAGATTCTTTCTATCTCTTAAAATTTTGGATTGTATGTCAAGCCTTATGATTTTTACCTTTTTTAGGTACTAGATAACTTTTATCCACCTTTACGTATTTTCAATATTTTTTGCAAGATGGTGTCAAATTATCTATGCATGGTAAAATTACACTAAAACAGGAATATAGGTATATTTTATCAAAAGCAAGATAAGCAGAAAAGAGATTGTTGATTAGATGACTATATTATAAGTCAATCAAAGTAAAGATTGAAAAACATAGCTGGAAAAATGGGAAACAGAGAGCTGGAAAAATAAAAAAAACATTGTTAGGAGTAAGAATGAAAAAAATAGAGGAATATATAATGTTGATTTTATATTATTTGTATCTGTAGTGCTACATATGACTTAATAATTACAAAATGATACCTATCACAGCAGTATCTAAATTCCTCCATAAAATACAAAAACTACACTTTTTTTGATGTGATGGCATTTGAGATTATTATAGGAAAGTATACATTCAGGTTGATATAAATCAAAGACAAGAGTAAATACAGGTATCAAGACAGAATAATTTCTAAAATGCCCAAATAACAGAAAATTGAACATAGATTTGACTATTCTTTTGAAGTTTGAACTTCTCATAAAATGTGGAAGCAATTCTCAAGAGTTATATAATAAAGGGAATAGCAATCCTCAAAGACAAAAAAAAAACCTGAGGGCATGAAAACTAGAGACAAGAGATAACAATTTTAAAGATAAAAAATAATCTACATAAAAAAGCTTTGCACAAACTCTGATGAGCTATATATAAAATTCCGTAATAAAATATTTAGGAACCAGAAGATACAGGTTCTATTTCTTTTCCTGATAATCAGCTTACTACATGATTAGAAAAATAATTTGGTTTCCATATCTATAAATGTAGTGTGTTCAATTTTCCACCATACTCTAAATGTTATGAATATACACACTAGAAAATAGTTACCAACTATGGAATGGGAAAGCACAGAAAGATAAATTATTATGATCCCTATTCTTTACATTAAATTCCAAATTTATTCCTGGGCCTGGTGTAAGTATACATGAAGCTAGTAGTAGAAAAGTAATAATTTCATAGTTCAATGCTAAAATATTCTAAAAATAATTCTAACAATTGTGATCACTTACTGGGAATCTGCTAAGTACTGTTACATAATCATTTTTGCTCAGTTGATCTTTAATATAATATTTTAGATTTGTCTGTGTTAACACATTGTACAGATAACAAAATAGCTCTGTGAAAGCTTATGATCAGGAAGACTAGCTGTTTAGTGTATATATTATAAGAAACAATTAGAAGCATAAGCATAAACTTCATAATTTCATTCATAAGCTGCAATAAAAACGAAACAAAACAAAAGAAAGAAAAAAATGAATGACTAGTATTGTCTAAAGAGGCATTTGGTGCTCTTTTGACTTCTGTTCCCAGGAGCTCCTTATTACAAGTCATATGGCAGCATTTTTATTTCCTTGGCAAGGGACAACTAGAAATGAAGTGAAAGCAACTCTTAAGAGAATTGCCTGTGTGTTTTGCTGAAATTTAAATGTAATGCTACTTAACTTTTCAGGTATCCTGGGAATATTCCTACGTGTTTCTCCAAATTTCTACTTGCTTCAATCAGTACTCAATATATTAAGTACAGCAGTTTTGTGGAGCTCAGTCATAAAATTTGATGGCTAGGTTTTTCATCATGCTGCATCATTAAAAGACAAAGGGCCACTTTCCACAACTTACTAGAAGACATTAGGCAAAATTTTCTTTTAATGATAGAGGATTAAGCCAATCTTGCAAATATAGCTAGATATTGTCTAATATTAACTTTAGTGAAAAGCAGTTCTCATTACCACTAGATCATCAAGGATCTCTTATGAGTTTAGTTGAACTTTCTCAAAGAGAAGCTCTTGACAGAATTGCATAAATTTTAATATGCTTAAGCTGCAAAGATCATCTCTAGAAAGCCAGGTGAAGTATGATTAAAAGCAGCTAAGTGCTATTCATCAATAATTGGTCTTGGCTCTATGCAAAATAATTCATTAGATTTTATGTGGTTTAGAGAGCTATGGAGGCAGCTAATATTTTGATTTCAGGTTGATATTTCAAATTCATTGGATATTATAATAAATTTGAAATATCAGCCTGAAATCAAAATATTAAATACTCATTGAAAGTTACAAATTATCTAAGGAATAATAATATCATATGAAATGTATTTTTGTTGAAAATGTAAACCAAGTGTTCCCAATAAAGAATTTGAGGAAATTTATATAAGAATATACTCAGTAAGACTGATAAAATAAAAACAAAATTCAGTGTACAGAAGATAAGGGGTTGTTATCTCCAAAAACTAGTCCCGTCTGGTGACTACATTCAGCAATAATTTTACTCCTGAACCATTTTCAAGTCAAGGTTAAATAAAATATACATAAATAAAATATACATAAATATACATCATATGGTATATTTTTATTTCATTTTATTCATGTGTATTTTTGTATGTATATTAATTTTCTTTTTATAATTTTAATATATTTATTGTTTAATATTTTAATATTTACACAGCGTAGTCATGTCATTATGTTCTCACTGAATTTTCAGGACTAACTTTTGTGTTAGGTATTCTTATATTGTCTATTTTACAGTAAAACAAATAGAGCTTTAAAGAGGTTAAAAGGAAATTACCCAAAGTCACACAGTTGTGTATGCCATAAACAGGTCACAAATTTAGATGTGTCTAATTCCATAATTTGAGTATAATTTTGTCAGAAAAGAGCCAACAGCTCCTAAGGCTTAATGATAGGATAGCTCTATAAAAGGTAATTGAATTACATAATAGGCTTTGGTTACAACAATTTTATTGCTATTATTGTATTTTTGGGCAAGATGATTTTAGACAACTAGTGGTATAAATTTCAAATGTTTAAGTCTTATGTTTACTAATATTGCAATTACACATATAACACCAATTTCTGTACATGAAAGTGAAACAAAATACATAATTACGGTGAGCCTCAGTTTCCACATAATTAAAACTGTAATAATAATAACTAATTTCATATGTTTTGAAATGTTTACAAAAGACAATATGTGTAAATCTTCTAACATAGTTACTTATGTACTCTGATGTTCAATAAATAACTATCTCTCTTTCCAGTTTCCTGCACTATTTATGAATAAAGAAATTCCTTGCATGAAAGGCATTTCCAGAGTTAGTTCACAGCTTAGGCCAGAAATGATTAACCACAACAGACTGATTTTTTTTTCTGACTTTATTGGTAGTGTTGATTTTGTCTATGGTAAGTTTCTAGTAAACAAATGTCTCAGTGGTGTTATATATATTTGTATGCTGATATATATATATACAGCTCTTAGGCTAAATTTTATATGTAGCTTCCTATGCTATATTTCATATATAGCTTGTATGCTAAAGCTACATTTTCTAGGACCATTTTCCCTGCATATTTGCAGATTAGAAGTGGGAAAAGGAAGAACCACTGTCTCTACAAATAAAAAATAAAAAATAGCTGGGCATCTACTCAGAAAGCTGGTGAAGAAAGAGGATTCCTTAATCCCAAAAGTTTGAGGCTATAGTGAGCTATGATGGCACCACTGGACTCCAGGCTGGTTGACAGAGTGAGACTCGGTCTCTTTAAAACATATATATATATATATATATATATATATATATATATATATATATATTGAGGAGTTATTACCCCAAACTATGAGCCAATACTTCATTTAGGTACAGAGGTGGCTAAAAGAAAGAGAAGAGAAACATGAACATAATTTATAGGTATGAATTTTCTGCAAGGTGAGTCATTCATCAAATAGATGAATTTATCAGGAATGATTCACATCTTATTAATAAGAACCTATATTTGTGCTTTTAAATTATTTCTTTGTAATAATGGTGAACACTTTAAGAAAACCAATACAAAATTAATGACTGCAGCAGAAAATTTAAAACTTCTATTTCAAAGAGGAAAAGAAAAAAATGATTCTGTTTTCTAGAAGGGATTTGGTTTACTTTTTCTTGTTTGTACATTAGGTTTGATGGAATTTTATATAGATAAATAGCATGACAGTGTATCATGATAGAATTGATGTATAGGGCTGAGAGTTATAAGTGTATATTCTCTTAAAGTACAGAATTCCTGTTTTCATGAACCACATAAACTATAGTATATTCACGAAATGTAATCTGAGTGGCTCAGGAATGCATGGGGAATTTCTGATATTTGTAAGGTTGGCTTTTAGGAGAGGGAATTTATTATGTCTATGTGACTTCATTGATAGCATAAATCACCATTTCCTCTATCTCTTAACCCCTACTCTCATTCATATATAGCATGAAGTGTCCGGTGAAGTTTTAGATGTGAGAGAGAAAGAAAGCATGGAAGGAAGGAAAAGAGAAAGGAAGGAAGGAGGGAAGGAAAAAAGAGAGGAAGGAAGGAAAAAAGAGGAAGAGAGGAAAAAAGGGAGGGAAGGAAGAGAAGGAAGGAGGAAGAGAAGGAGAAAGGAAAGAAGGCAGGCAGGCAGACAAGAAAGAAGAGAAGAAGAGAAGGAAAGAAGGAAGGAAGGAAGGAAGGAAGGAAGAGAGGGCAGGAAGAAAGGCAGTAAGGCAGGAAAAGAAGGAAGGGAGGGAGGGAGGGAGGGAGAGAGGAAGGGAGGGAGGGAGAAATGGAAAGAGGGAGGGAGGGAGAAATGGAAAGAGGGAGGGAGGAAGAGGGAGAGTAAATATTTAGTTCTGAAATTAAAGATGCTGTATATCTGATTAGCAAGGAATTCATATTGATGATGTTTGAAACATATTTATTTGTCATAAAATATGTAGCAAGTTCAAGTAGTTAAGATTGTCTACAAAGGTGAAATGATGCAGTTTTATGATCAGAGGTTTTAAAAGGGTCTTCAGCTGGCCTTGGCCTTGGAGTAGCAAGTTTGGCTTATCTCTATTTGCAAATGAATGAAAGGTTTGTGAAACAAATCAACAGAAACAGAGCTAGGGTGCTTTTTTAGAAGGTCAATGCATGAATTTACCAAAAATAAAATGAGAAAATCTTATTTTTTTCCTATATGCTTGTGTGTGATCAGGAAAAGTTTTAGGAAATGACACATCCTTGGGATATAGGTGCTATTTTGTTTTAGACAATCAGTGGAATAAAACAGATTTAGCCAAAGTGAAGGGTTGTGTATAATTTTTTTTTCCCCAATGTGTGACTCTTATTATCCAAACTCTACCAGCTCCACTAGCACTCTATTCTCATCCCGGGAGTCCACAAATACAGCATGAGAGAAACTCTACTTCTGCTTTAATAGAGGTGGTAATACGTGGGAAGAGCTGGAGATGAAGATATTTGCAGTTGGAGATTGAGACTGATTACTGTTCAGGATGGGTTAGGGAATCTTGCAATACAAAGGATGAGGGGGAATTCCAACAAGATTTTTAAAAAAGAAAAATAGAGTGGTCTATTTATCCTGGTTTGTCTGGGACTGAGTGTTTCTGATATTTGGGATTTTCAGTGCTTAAAGAAGAAAATTTTCAGGCCAGTTGAGATTATTAGTTAGCCAGAGAGAGATGGAGAAAAGTTAAAATAGTTTCATTTAAAAGTCAAAATTTTCATTTAAGCTACCTGCTGAAGTCTTAAATAGTTTTGAATTAGGCTCAAGAGTTTTAGGAATTAAGGCCATCCTCATATTTAGGAGTTAAAATCTCGATAAAGAACATGGTTCTTTCCCAACTACCTAACCAATTTCTGTTGCCCAGGCTGGAGTGCAGTGGCTTGATCTTGGCTCACTGCAATCTCCACCTCCAGGGTTCAAGAATTCTCCTGCCTCAACCTCTTGAGTATATGGGACTACAGGCATGTGCCACCATACCTGGCTATTTTTTTTTTTTTTTTTTTTGTATTTTTAGTAAAGACGGGAATTCACCATTATGGTCAGGCTGGTCTCAAACTCCTGACCTCAGGTGATCTACCTGCCTTGGCCTCCCAAAGTGCTGGGATTGCAGGGGTGAGCCAACATGCCCAGCCTGAACAAAAACTTGTTTATCAATAACTCCTTAAACTTTCTCAGGTTTCCAGTAGGTATTTGCTTTGAGAAAACCTGTATGTATGAACATAAAATAATTACAGAAATATAATTATATTTTATGATTTTATGTAACATTACAAATTCTTCCCTTATCTGTACTTCATTTTAATAATAAATATATATTTCCTAGCTATGTAAATGCCAGTGATATTAATATACTTCTAACATAATTTTGTCTTTCAGTTATATCCAGTCTTATGGGTTTTTTATTTTTAATAATAGATGATTCATTAATACATATCTTCTTACAACACAGCATGTTGTCTGTTGAGTTATAAACTTACAATAAATTTCTGGGGTTAGATCACAATGTATTTACACATGTATGTCTTTATAACTACAGTACAGTGACTTTTTACTTTACTACTTTAAAAGTTTATACCAATTTCAGCTGCTAACCTATGATTCAACTGAACCTGTGATTCAATTTTACTGAAACTTTGTTAGTAATTCATACTTGATTGTTTTCCTAAAAATTTTCCTAGTGCAATAATAGAACCTCAAAGTTATTTTAATAAACATTTCTTTGATCATTTCCAAGAGTGAACAGTTCTTAATGTGTATCTACATTTTGCTTTTTGTAATTGTTTCTTTGCATCCATTTAAATTTTAAAATTATAATATCGAATGTGAAAGGTTACATTTAGGAATTGTCTTTTTGGGGTAGTTATGAATTTAATGCAAGGCTAAAGAGAAAAAAAAGTGTTTGGCATTTGTACTTGTAACACTGTTACAGTCATTAGGATGAATGGCACATCATGTCACAGTGAGTGATATTTGATAAAGGATGGGGACAGTTGGAGAACAAAACACTTTAAATTGTTTCTAGAGCTTCAGTGATGCCAGATGCTCATTTCCTAAAGCTGTCTTATTGACTAAATTTGAAATGACTAGCAGGAAGAATAAAATTAAAGAGAGGAAGTACGATAAATGAACATTTAAAAGGCAAAGTCAAGGATATAAACATGTAATGATTCCCTTGAAACACTGCTTTGAAATAGACAGAATATAATTCTTCTGAACTTCATAATATAAATCATATAGAAGTTGGCTTTAAAGTGTAATTGATTGCACTGTTACAGGAAAACATAAATTAAGAGAGAAGAAAATAAGGGTAAGACATATAAAAAAAGCAGAATTATGGAATTAGGATATACAAATGATAGAGATATTGTGTCGTTAAGAAAATTATAAGCCATCCATTTATAGTTTCTAATTGTTTTTCTAGATAGTGAGAGCAAAAGTGACTAATATTCATGTGGGAAGTAATAAATAACACACCTAAGAGTTGACTAGTGTGCAATATAATTTTTATTTGACCATAATTAAATGCCCTCTTTCTTTTGAATTAAGTAGAAGACAATATAATAGAAGGCAGGTGCAGAAGAAATCTTCTGAAGGAGTGGGACAGTTATGTCTCCCTGTTATGTTTCCTAGTTTGGTTGATTGAACACCCTCTGTAAAGTCCTGTATTGGGGCCAACACGTGGTACTTAATACTTTGGAACAATATCCACCTGTGCAGGAAATTTTTGCCATCTAGCTAATATGGATGAAGGTGTTTCTTCTGTCATCTGGTCTGTCAAATTGGCACACTTTTAATATATTTTTATATAGTTGGAAAATACAGTTTTGATTATTATTAAGTGTGTGTCCTGACACATTTTGCTTGTAATAATTTTCAAGTTTGAATGGAGACTGATGTTATGAGAACTCAGTTGTCCTTCTAGATGATCTAAACTTTCAGTCTATTGTAGTCAGGAAAAAACACTTTCAAATCTCAACTTCACCATCACCCAGTTGGTGTGTATTCTAAAAAGTGGCTTAATATTGCTGGGTCTCATTCTCCCCATGAAACTTACATAAAATGCTGTGTGTCATCAATGGGAGGATAAAAATAAGTTCTCTATTAGAAATATTTTGGGGAAAATTCCTGGGAGAAAAGTAGCTCCTGAAAGGTAGTATTTTCTTTTCTTTTATTTTTTTAATGTTTGTGAAGGATATATTTATTTATTTTTATACTTTAAGTTCTGGGGTACATGCGCAGATTGTGCAGGATTGTTACATAGGTATACACATGCCATGGTGATTTGCTGCATCCATCCCCCCCATCACCTACATTAGGTATTTCTCCCAAAGTTATCCCTCTCCAATACCCCCAACCCCTGCTATTCCTCCCCTAGTCCCCCACCCCCCAACAGGCCCCACACAGTGCATGTAAGTACTTACAAGCTGTAAGGTATTCTAAAATGTAAAGAATTACTCTGATTGAAAAGCATCATAAAATATTTTCACTTGATTTTTTAAATGGGTAATTTTATTTTAGGGCTTGCAACTCTCGCTCCAGCAAAACATGAAGAAAAGCAGTCAGAGGTGATTTAAAGAAAATATTCTGTTTGAGCTTTAATGGAACTTCATTGTCCACAGTTTACACACTGACAAAACACGTGTCTTTTTGTAGACAGTCTATTTTTCTATAGAGAGAGAAGGATGAAAGACAGTCAGTATAGGTGCTAAGTGATATGAATGTGCTGAGTTTCAAAAGATAATTACAGAGAGTATCCTGTGCTCCACTGCTAAAATAGTGCATTATGTGTGAAATTCAACTTTTGCAGTCTGGCTCCTTGGCATGCTGTTTGAATTCCAACTTTTATGAAATTACTTTAACTTGAAAAATTGCATTTTGGCAGCTGGAAGACTTTGCCTCTTATAAAAGTAAAATAAGCAGGACAATACTATTCATGTATAAAGAAGTACAATAGGATATTGAAGAACCAAATTATTCACTTTCTGACTCTGTTCATGCCTTTAGCAACCTAGGAATTAATTGGAAAAGCTAGAAAAATTAGGCTTTCATATTGGACAGACAATCAAATTTGGCTCTTTTACTTACATCCAACTTCTCTTCCGAAGATTTTATAATCCCTAGTCAAACAGAAGTTATCAAACTCTTTGGGCAAAAAGTGGCCACATAACATCATAGGAAGATATGCAGGTAACACATTTGTTTACAGTCATATACTTCCTAGCTCCCCACATTGTTCTGAGACTTCCAAATAGAATCATTTTCTATGTGGGGTATCAAATCAGAAATTCATCAAGAGGCCTTATAGACTAGTTATTTCTAGTACTAGAGATTCTGAAACATAGGGATGATCGCCAAATGCATTTTCAGTCCATTGAAGGACCTTTCACTAGGGAGGATACATTTCAGATTCTGAATGCTCCCAGCGACAGGCAGCACTTATGTGTAGAAAATATGATAAATTCTAATAACTTTTGACATTTAAATGACTTTCATCCCTCTTTCTGGTACCTTCATCAAATTATATTCTGATCCTAAGAAAAACAACAGGTCATACTATATACCACTATCTGCTGTTTTGCAGAAGATAACCAATATCCATGTTAAATAGTTATTTATAGCTTATTGAAAATATATTTATTTCCAGATGTCTTTATTTGGCTCTCTCCATTTATAATTTTGATTATATGATTAAGTGTCAGATACTATTTTATAATGAAGAAAACAGATAGCATATATATGTAGATATATTTTTATTGATTTATATATACACAAGAGTCAAGAAGATGGCCAGGTGCAGTGGCTCAAGCCTCTAATCCCAGCACTTTGGGATGCCGAGGCGGGCGGATTACCTGAGGTCAGGAGTTTGAGACTGGCCTGAACAACATGAAGAAACCCTGTCTCAACTGAAAATACAAAATTAGCTGGGTGTGGTGCTGTATGCTTGTAATCCCAGCTACTCGGGAGGCTGAGGCAGGAGAATCACTTGATCCCAGGAGGCGGAGGTTGCGGTGAGCTGAGATCTCACCGTTGAACTCCAGCCTGGGCAACAAGAGCGAAACTTCATCTCAAAAAAAAAAAAATGTAATGAAGAAGGAAATGAAAACATCAGCTTATTACTAATAACATATGTGTGTGGCATATTTATTCTAGCCTAATAAGTTTTATAAACTATTAATTCCAAAATTGGACACAATGGCAAGACTACTCATGGAGACTGGCTTTTTGAAACTTATAACATGCAGAAGCATAGGAAAATGTGTACTTCCTGAGGGTAAGTTGATTTCCAAAATAGACAGAAGAAGACTGGTTCACACATCCTTATTTCCTTCTTTCAAACTGCACAATTAATTTACCCTACTCACATCCTATAAGAGCAGAGAGAGATCAGAGGATTATCTAGTGGCTATTCTCTTTCATGAATATATATAAGCAGGAAAGAAAATTTCCCTTTAATGCTTCCCATAAACATCCTGCACTATCCTTTATTTCTTTCTCCACTTCAGCTACATTAACTCTTAAATACCTTGTTTCTCCCACAGCCAATTTGCACATGCTGTTCTCTCTGCCTGGACATTTTCTATCCTCTGGATCAGCTCTGATTCACATTTGCCTCGCAGTGGGTCTCCCATTAAACAATCTCATAATACATTGTGTTATTTCTCTGTAGAAATTTTTTTGATTTTTATATATTTTTATTAATATGTATCTTTTAATATATTTTTATTAATATATATCTATTTCAATATAGATTTTAGATTCTGTGAGGTCATCAATAGTGTATCATTAATGTTGTTGTAATTGTCATTTGGTTGTTTATCCCTGATGCCTATGATAATGCTTGACACATGGTAGATATTCAGTAAGTATTTGTTGAATTAATAAGTAACTGTATAAATAATTCCAAAACTAGTGTGAACATTATTAAAATACTATCCAAGTTCTTAATATTGAACCATACATTTCTAGACATTTAAATTTCTAGGAGTCAAAGGTCAGGTAGAAACACTAATATTATACATTTGGATAGTAGTTTTCTAGGCTCTGGAAGCCCCTGGGGATATATCTGGAGTCCATGATAACTACAGCCTATTTACAACAAGACTCTGTCATTAACACCAGATTCACATATACTCCAGCACTAGCGTAGTCAAAGAGAAAGTAAGCATGGTCTACTAGAAAGAGACATTACTAACGCTGTTTTGCCAAAGAGAAACCTTTCTCTGCTTCTTAGATTTTAACTTTGCCTTGCAATCGAACTCATTATCCTATCAATCACAGTGAGAGATATGGCACTTGTTGACCCACCTGAAGAATCTACAAGTTATATAAATATATAAGTTCACCTTTTTCTGCATCCTATCCAGTAGTTATGTACTAAAATGGCAACACATTAATTATATTACAGCCAGTTTACACAATAAATGTTGGGGTGTATTGACATTCATGTGTATTTCAGGTGAACAGATACACAGCATATGGCTATTTCTTATAAATGATTGGACAAAAATATTTTTCTCTACGCTTCTCAGACCATCTTTTAGAAGTTATCTGCCCCCACCAAAAAAAAAAAAAAAAAAAAAACAACTGCTGCTGTTTATTTCATCTAACAACTTTTTATTTCTTAAGAGTGATATCTAACCAAATGTATTTTTTATTTTTCTGAAAACCAATTATTTTTGTTTAAATTTTAACATTTATTTTCTTTTTAAAAATAATTTCAACTTGTATTTTAGATTCAGGGGGTACATGTACAAGTTTGCTGCACGGGTATATTGTGTGATGCCTATGTTTGGTTTAAGGTTAATTCTGATACGGCTTTAATGAGTGGAGGAACACCAGCGTTCTTGTCCCACGCCAAATCAGATAAGACGACAGAGACACACATGGAGTGGCTTTAAGGAATGGAGAGTCTAATAGGCAAGAAAGAAGGCAAAAAAAAAAAAAAGAAAGAAAGAAGCAGCTCCCCTATACAAGATGGGGTCCAAAACTCAGACAGGGAACCCCACATATGGCCAATATGAGTTATATGAGAAGGCCGGAGGAGGCAGTGTCTGATTTGCATAGGGCTCAGGGGATTGGTTTGACCAGGTATGTCATTCATGTAGCCCACAAAAAAACTGGCTGTCCCACTCTGGCTTTATAATATGCAAATACAGGGCTCCATGTTCTATGTATGTGGGGAGATGTGGGGCAACCATGCTGCCAGGCACATGTGGGGGCAAGGGCAAGAAGACAACAGTGGGTACCACCATGTTGGGTGGATCCAGTTTCTAATGGCTGGCATTTGCATACTAGAGGCTGCCTGCCTGGCTGTAAGAGCTGGGGCTTTCCTACTAGACAAGAAACATTTCTGAAGCTGCTTTAAAAGAGATGAAAACTTTCCAAGTACACCTTTTCATCCCTATCTACCTAACATAATTTCTTAATAACTCCTACCACAATGCCATCAGCCAGATGGTGAGCATAGTACACAATAGTTTTTCACCACCTCCTCCGTACACACTTTCCCCACTAGTAGTCCCTACGATCTGTTGTTGTCATCTTTATGTTCATGAATACACAATATTTGGCTCCTTCTTATAAGTGAGAACACATAGTATTTGGTTTCTTCTCCTGTGTTAATTCACTTAGGATAATGGCCTCCAGTTGCTTTCATGTTGCAGCAAAGGACATGATTTTATTCCTTGTTATGGCTTTGTAGTATTCCATGGTATGTACCTGCCACATTTTCTTTATCTGATGGGCACATATTAGGCACCTGTTGCCATTGTGAATGGTACTGCAATAAACACACAAATGAATGTGTCTTTATGGTGGAATAATTTGTTTGCTTTTGGATATGTACCTAGTAATGGGATTGCTAGGGTTGAATAGTAATTCTGTTTTAAGTTCTTTAAGAAACCTCCAAATTGTTTTCCACAGTGGCTTAATTAATTAATTTACATCCTCATCAACAGTGTGTAAGCGTCCCCTTTTCTCTACAGCCTCACCAGCATTTGTTGCTTTTTGACTTTTCAATAATAGCTACGGCACTCACTCTCTCTCCTGCTGCTCCGTGAACAGGTGCCTTCTGCCATGATTGTAAGTTTCCTGAGCCCCCCCCAGCCATGTGGTACTGTGAGTCAATGAAACCTCTTTTCTTCATAAAACATCCAGTCTTGAGTATTTCTTCATAGCAGTGTGAGAACAGACTAATGCAGCCACATAACCCCAGTGCATTAGCCACAGGAGAGACAAGTGGATGAACCACCAGTAAGAGATAACTTTTACCACCTAAACCTGCATCAATATTGAGTTACCCATGTGTCCTTCCTCTCACCTTTGAGGTGGGATGGGTGGAGGAAAATCATTAGGCCCACCACTTAAATCAAGAGACGGGATTTTAAATGTTCAGAGAATTGAATATATGCATTGTCAATGTCATTTCCATGGTTGATAAGACTTTATGTTGCTGATCATTCCAAAATTTTTCTATTCTTTTGTTGTCCTCCAGTGACACAATATTCTTTGATAGTATTTGAACATATGAGGCATGAGCCTTCTTCTAGGTGTTTTACTCTGCCTACAAAGCCTGCCCTTGCATACTCATACAGCAGACTCCCTCAAAAATTTTACTTCATGAATTTTGCTTGGCCGTTACATTCAGAAATTAGCCAAGGAACTAGTTTGAAGGTTTGATGCTAAATATGTCTATTTCAGTATTTAGTATTGTTAATCATAGGGAATGGAATTAGGACAGAATACATTTTAAACAACTGTGGAATGCTCAAGCTAATGCCAATTATATCATCAGAAGAAGCCTCAGGAGAATTTAAAGGATCTAAATAAAAATTTCCATTCCCCTTCCCCTTCCCCTGCCTTTCTTTCCCCTGCCTTGCCTCTCCTCTCCTCTCCTCTCTTCTCTTCTCCTTTCCTTTCCTTTCCTTTCCTTTCCTTTCCTTTCCTTTCCTTTCCTTTCCTCTCCTTTCCTTTCATTTCTCTTTCCCTGTGTCTCACTGTATAAAAGTAAAAAGAAAAACACATCAGGCTGTTTGTTAGGGCCCAAAATATTTGTCATTCTGCCAGGCCAGTTGCATTTCCATACCCAGGGTAAAACCATACCCAATAATGACAGAAATATTGATAGAGAAATTTAGAAAAATATGTCTGCTTAACCAATGATACAATGGCTTGTCCATACATAGTAATGTAATCAATACCAAGAAATGAACTATGAAAAAGCTTCTGAAAGTGTAGAGCTGATAACAGAAGTGCCATCCAATCCTCCCATATTTTGTTTATACTAATAAGAAAATAACAGCAGTTGCCCAGATAAATGGATCAGAAGAATAACCAAAACTCCTTAACTCCCAACCCAAGTATGCTCCTTAGTTGACCATGGATCAACCCCGTCTAGTTCAGGAAGAGACGAAAAAATATCAGACTGGTTGTCTAACATTAGCCACAAAAGTCTTGTTTTGAAAAAAAAAGTCTAATATTGTGGCAAAACTAGCATGAAATCATTCAAAGAAAAATAATAGATAATCTGTCTTCTGACACAAGTAGCTAGCATAAATCCTAAGATTAAGCCTGATTTTATGTAGAGTAAGAACAAAAGGCAACTTTATATGTTGTAAGTTGTGGCATTTTTTTTTCTTATTTTCAAGCACAGAAATTGCCTATGTTAAATATAATATTCCTTTTCCTCTAAAGAATATGAATTTATTCATGGAAGGATTGATGACATCTTTGACAGGGTAGATGTTTCAGCTTCTAGCATAAAAGAAAAAAACTGAGAGAAACAGTGACTGTTGCCTACCCCAGCCAACTAATCATGTTTTTCAAAGATACTCTTTAATTTTTATATTATCTAGGATACTCTTTAACTTTTATATTTTTCAGAGATACTCTTTAACTTTTATATTGTCTGGTGTTTTTGAATAATGACTCTGTCTCTTTCATTTTTATGTTCTAAAATCCCATTCTGTGTGTGCACTTAAAACATCTGTGCCCTTTGTTTTCAATGAACAATGAGGAATTCATTTGGGTTCTCCAAAATGCCTAGCAATTCATTTGGTTTGCCTTTCAAAGATGAGTTTATGTATACACTTTGTACTTCCACCAGTATAGAGGATCCAACCTTAATTGAATAAATCTTCAGTGGTAGATAAGGATTATTATGATTCAAAGTCCCTCTCTTGGGCTGCAGCCCTCATCTACAACTGTAAGGAAATTTTCCATACCATAGCACACTTAATCTTGTAAAAAAACAGAAAACCCTTCTGAAATATTTATTTTTATAATATATTCTAGAACAGATTATCTTCCAGTTATTTTTCCTTTCTTTCATATAATTTAGCAATCTTTAGAAAGAATAGTAAGAAAAGATGCACAGAGAACAAAAAGAAAAGTTGAGGTAAATAGAGGCAAACGATAGAATTTGTAGATAGTTGATTTTGGAAGGTACTTTGAAAGAAATAAGGGAAGCTGAACACAACAAACTCAGACAATGAATATGTTCTTATACCTTGAAGAAGAGGGGATTGAGAACTGTTTAAGAGAAGCTGAGTGAAGTCATTCATCCACTCATGTATTTGTCCTCCCAAAAATGCTTATCGTAGTCCTATCATGAGTCAGGCACCTATTAAGCACTGAAAATGAGTGGATAAATCTGATTGCTATAATCTCTAACCTCATGGAGTTAAGTCTAGTTAAAATACATAGACATTACATAAATAATTAAACAAATAGTGATATAAATGCCATCGTAACGGAGTTATTTGGTCCCAAGCATTTCCAGCATGTGCTGATGCACTCTGAGATAGAGTCATTTCAGATGTGGCTGACATAACAGTGCATGTTGTAGAGACTAGTTGTGATAGTTGCCTTGAGTCCACATGTGATTTCCCTCTAGTGCAACTTTGCTGATAGATTAGTTTCTTCTGCATTTCAACATTGAATATTCACATTTATTCATTTTTCTCTGAACTACGGAATGAAAACATTTAGAGCTATCACAAAAGAAGATTAAAAAACCCTCTACATTATACTGAAAAACAATAACTGATTGTATATTTAATTCATAGTCTTCACTATGCCTAGCACCAGTCTAGTCATTTTGCGACATTTTTGAAAACCTAGCATCAATATCTTTTTCCAGAGACTTATATTGATATAATAAACCGATGCTCCAAGATTTAAATGTACTCAATTTTATTCCAATTATTTTGAGAGTCAAAAATTTGTCACCAAATTAAATTATATTATGTATGGGAAACAGAGAAGTTTAGATAAATTTGTAAAGCACAAAATGATAACTATTCCATTTAAAGGTGATCATCTACTTGTGACAAAACTAAGACGAAGGGGAGCATTTCTAGGTTGTATTGGAATTCCACATGGATGGCAGCATTCATTTTTAAATGCAACTATGCTGATTATGAAGTTGAGTCCTGTCTATGAAGATTTTTATTTGGAAATTCTCATATGTAAGTGGTAGGATTTCTGGAATGTTTAGCTATCATAACATTTTTAACAATGCTCAAAACTGTGTAATGGAGCCTATAACTGCTAGAGTGAGTGAGCCAAAGCTGAACAGCTCTGTATCTCATTGCCAAACCGTTGGAGAAAGATGACAGGCATTGCATTTATAAGTGACTCTGCAATGATAGTGCTATTTAGCTAGTAGTTACCTATTAGAAAATTATGTTTCAAAATAAGTTTTTTTTTACATTTGAACAAAATGGTAATTCAAAATTGGACTGAAATAAATAGTATATAATTATAAAAGAAAAATATTGCCTAATATTAGAAACCACTTTTTAACTCTCAACTTTACATGTAAAATGGAGACAAAATCTGTCCTGTTTGGAGCCTCATGTTTTCAACTAGTGTACTACAGACATATTAATTATCATTAATGAAAGCTTACTATGTACCAGACCATTTCTATTTTCCATATACTGTTACATTAAATACCTTTAGAAATCCTACGGAGTGAATACTATTATTGTCTCCATTTTACAGATGAGAAGACTGCATTACAGGGAGGCAAATAACTAAGGCAAGATTATACAACTGCTAAGAAGCCACTAAATGCTTATGTACCCGTGTTTTCTGGCTCTAGAAGCTGTATTTTTAAGTACTCTTTTATCCTGAATATCTTCTCATTGGCAGCCTTTACCAATGGATTTATCCCTGAGTCTGTCTCTAAGTAATTTATGAACATATTTCAAGTTTCAATTCAGATGTAATATCCCCCATGAATTCTTTCATATTTGTCCTACTGTTCAGTGGTTAAGAGGCCATGCATATGTGCCACTATAGTACTCAGGGTTAACAGCACTTATCACACCAGACTTTTTATTACCCTTTTCACATTGTTGCCCTTCCTACTAGTTTGAGATACTTATGGGAAGACTTACTATGTTCCCAATAAATGTTTACTGAATGTATAAATGAGAATAAAAGAACTATAAGTGAAAATTTTGTAAAAGCTTTTAAAACTGTAAACATTATAGAATATTATTTCACTCCATGATAAGTGTATTCTATGGCAAAATAGCATCTCAAAGAGGATTATTTTTCAATATAAATAAAATAGTAAAATAAAAATAAAAAAGGAAAGAAAATTATTCAAAAAAGGCAGAGTAGTTTCAAAATTGAAAATGGTGTTTATAAATAAAAGGCAGAAAAAAATTCAATTTTGCTTGAATTAAAGTATAATACTCTTAGTTTTTACAGCAGATAGCACTGACAGTGACTTATCATCCTAATTTGCCAAGGAATAATTGAAGACATCTTAAAGAATCATGACTTAACTCTCTTCAATGGCATTGAAATCAAAATTGTTATGGGTAACACTCAATAAAAGACCATATGACATAAAATACTAAAAACGTAGACAATAGGTCTCAAATGAAGAAATTTTATGGCAAAGAATATTATCTCATGTATGGCAGAAGTTTCTGATTTTAAAAAAAAAGGAGTGATAGTACAGGCCAACTCAATTATATTTGTATTTTTAAAGGTGATGAATGGTCAGTTCATTGCTTGGATCTATGTTGTCAGAGAGAAATACCTGTGTTCCTAGAAGTACACAGGAGTATGCAAAGAGAATTGACAAGGCCTCATTCCAAAGACAAATGGATTAATTAGTCATGATTACATCTAAATTGCTATTAAGAATCAAAAGACCCTAAAAAGAAGCATAGCATAATAAAAACTTTTTTTTTCTCAAATAAGATAGCGTAAATATGGGTCCACCTTCTTACTGACAGAATACCCTAGCACTGGTTAATGAACAGTCCCCTAATTTTTACCATGCAGGGAGTTACAAACTCCTAATAAAATTGTCATGGAAATTGAAAGAAATCATGTATGGCAAGTTGCACATCAGACATACATAATAAGCATCCTCAGTAGGGTTATTACAGCTATTATTAATTGCGTAACAGTGATGATGATCTCAAGTCTTAGAAAGCCAAAGTGTCAATTATTTCATTTTCTAAGCAGGCCAGTATATTTACCTTACACATACAGATGTATAAAAAATGATTAATTATAAGAAATTGGTTCACATGATTGTGGAGGCTGGCAAGTCCCAAAATCTGCAGCGTTGGACAGCAAGCTGGAGACAAAGCAGAGCTGGTAGTTTAGCTCCAGTTTGCATCCAAAGACCTGAGAATTAGGAGAGCTGCTGGTGTTATTCCAGTTGAAAGGTCTTGGAGGCATAAGACACAGGAAGGGCCACTGTTTCAGTTTGTGTTTGATGGTAGGAAAATGCCAATGTTCCAGCCAAAGACCATCAGGCAGGAATAATTCTCTTGTTCAGGGTAGGGTCAACCCTTATGTTCTATTCAGACCTTCAACTGATCAGGTAAGACACACCCACATTAGAGAGAGTTATATAGTTTGGATATTGGTCCTCACCCAAATGTCATGTTAAAATACAATCCCCAATGTTGGAAGTGGGGTCTGGCGGGAGATGTTTGTGTTATGAGGGGGACTCCTCATGGATTGGTGCTGTCTCATGACAGTGAGTGAGTTCTCATAAGATCTGGTTATTGTAAAGTGTTGTGCCTCCCCTTTCTCTTGCTCTTGTTCTTGCCATGTGAGATGCCTGCATCCCTTTAATATTTTGCTGTGACTGTAAGCCTCCTGAGGCCCTCAACAGAAGCCAAGCAAATGGCAATGCATTGCTACTTGTACAGCCTGCAGAACCATGAGCCAATTAAATCTCTTTTCTTTACAAATTACCTAATCTTAGGTATTCTTTATAGCAATGCAAGAACAGCCTAACACAGAGGGCAATCTGCTTTGCTCATTCTACAGATTTCAATGTTAATCTCATCAAAAACACCTCATGATAGCACCCAGAGTAATGTTTGACCAATTATCTTGGTACACGGTAGCCCTGTCAATTTGTTACATGAGCCCTCTCAATTTGTTACACATAATTAACCATCATAGCAAATATCATGATTTTCCTTAGGACCACATGTAATATCTTAGGTTTTTATTCACAGAAACAATAAGCCAATCTTAAAGCAATTACTCTGAAGCCAAGCATTTATGAAATAAACAAAAGGCTATATTTGTCTTTTTCTTTCCATATGTTTATCTTTTCCTGATAATAAGCTTATCATGAAACATTTCTAGTAGGAAAACTAGAAAGGGGAAAAGTTTCTACTGCTGTTATTTTAAACAATATTTTACATGCAGATTGTGGGGGGATTGATCATCACAAATGTCAAATCATCTAAAAATGGCATTTCCCTTTTTAAAAGACATTTTACTTTACTACATACAGCTTTAATAATAAAAATGGCTACCATTTATTGTGTCAAAATTTATGCTTTTGCAATATTATCTCAGATAACCTTCAGTGTTCCTTCTAACCCTTATCATGGTTAGAAAATGAGGCTACCAGGATTCAAGCTCTGATTTATAAACTTAAAAATATTTCTTGCCCTTTTTGAAATGTCTAACTCCCTTCTTAACTATAATCAAATACCATTTCATTTTCACTGATTGCAAATTGCACATATTACAAAATAAGGTTGACTTTACAGCATGTTCTAATCAATTCTGTTTACTTGGATATACTAATGCAATCACTATCATTGTTACCTAAGACAAGGTTGCAATTAGTCTCAGCAGGTGATTAAGTATGCAGTTATTTTAGCCTTGATTCTCATTGTTAATTTTTTTAATCAACAAATACTCAAAACAATAGAATATTAACTATTCTCTGTGAATCATAAAATCTTGTTTCCTAACAAATTTATTTAATTCAAAGTAGACATTTATAAATTTACAGATTTGAGATGGACTGGGGAGAACAGAATAACTCTACTTTCAACAATATTCACTGTCTGTTTTAACAGTGATTAAAAACTTTATAACATTAGCACTTGCCTTAAGGAGCACAAGCACCTAATATCTAGGTACCCATGGTGAAAATCATCCTGCTTACCAAGAGAAGTAAATTAGATAAATAGTCTACATCTTTGAATGTTATGGTTTAATTAAACCATATTTGTAAGTGGCATTGAGATAGCTGAGAAACATAAAGTAAAACGTTTATTATTCATTCACTGTCAATGTATCAATATAGATATCAAAAGAAGACAATTTTTCTCAATTTCATAGAGAATAATCTAGGTTCAGAGAAGATTTAATGCTTTGACCAAAGAACTGCAATTCTGAGAAAAGTCTTAAAGGGTTCAAATGCCTATGAAGAAAAGAAAAAAAAAATAACACTAATCACCAGGTTTAGCTGTCAGAGATACAGAAGTGAACATAAAAAATTTCTTGATTTCACAGAGCTTAGATTTTGATGAAGAAGGTAAGAAATAAAAAAGAGAACATATAAATAACTATAATGTTTCAGAAGGTGATATATATACTCTAAAGTAAATAAAGCACTAATATAGGAGAGGATATGATGAAGATAGTACTTTTAATTTAAATAGTTAAGCTATATGTTTCACAAGTGACATTTACACATTACCTAAACTATGTTAAAGAACATATTATGCAAAGAACTGCGAAAGATTATTTAGACTAAGCTCCTGTATTTGAAATGAGCTTGAGATATTTGAGGAGTTTCAAGAAGAAAAGTGTGGCTGGACCAGAATGAGGATGAGGAAGAGTGATAGGATATGAAATTAGAGAAAGAGGCTGTCATCTGATCATACTTCGTCTTGCAGGAATTTCAGACAGAACAAGCTGGAGTATGAAATAATATGATTTTAGTTGTTAAAGCATTGCTGTTAATATAATGTGAAGAATAGATTTAGCTGGAAGTTGATAGGAAAGGCTGGTAAAGATGAAAATAGTGAAAGGCGAGTAGATTTAGAATATACTTTCAAGAAAGAAGCAACAAGTACTACTGATGACATAGATAAGGAGAGAGAGGAAAAGAAAGGGCTCAAGTTTTCAGGTTTGGCTAACTCATTGGATGATAGTACCAGAATTAGAATAGGGAAAAAATCATGATTTTTATTCTTTATTTTTCTTTGGTTGGACTAACAGGTTTTATTTTTAAAATTTTATATTACATACTTCATAGGTTTTAAGTAATTTTATACATGCATGTTTAATCAATTTTAATGAGTTTATATACATAAATATCTGTTTAAACTTGTTTAGGAATATAAGAAATATTGTTTTCACTGGCATTTTACATGGTAGGAAGCCATAGATACAAGGCAGTAACACACACTCAGAAAAAAACACCCACTAGGTCTTCTGGTTTCCAGATAATCTCTTTAGTCTGACAGCATTCTGTTTTCTGTTTTGGAGTCAAGACCAATCCTCAGGCTGGTAGAATGACTGCCTTTTCTGCAACTTGGGTTAGCAGCATGTATGACGACTATCTCATGATCATGAATATCTTTTGTAGTGGGAGGATTTATCTGCAGAGTAATGGTTATTATAAACTCAAGTAGCTCATCTTATAAGAACAAGGAGCAAACTTTCTTAAAAGTGAATAGTGACAATGGCTATTCCCACATCCACTTCTTGACTTTTGCATATGTATTTGGGGCCACAAGAGAGGCTATGCCACATATTGTCTACATATTTAAGGCATACACCCTATCCTATTGGATAGTTTGGTCTTCTTAGACAACTTCTTCCATTTCTGGTCTGAGCTATGTAAGATACAACTCTCCTTAAGGATTTGGTGATAATGAGAGACGAACAGAAATACATCTCTGTTAGTAAAATGTGTGGGTTTTGGAAGCCACATTCTCAGACATGTATTTCCCAAAGCCCCATTTCATTTCTCAGTAGTCAACTCTTTCCTCGCCACTGCTGTACTTTTAATAAAAGAACTATAAATTGTGGTCACTTAATTGGTTCTGCAATCCTAATACCTTTACATTCAGGCTTTTGGACTACCAAGGTATATACTCTCTGTACACATAAGCTCATCAATAATATGATCAATCCAACCTCAGGTTTCTATTTTTAAGATTTATTCTTTAGCTTACCTCTCAGAGCCAGTTACTATGTCAGTTAGAATCCTCCCATCAAAAATAGTTGTACACTCAAGAAAATGATAGAATAGTGCTTAATCAGGGGACTTTATAAAGGGACAAATAGGGCTACAAAATCTAAAATACATGTTAAATCACTGGAGCCAACAGGAATGGTAAGCAGCTACCATCATGAGGTCTGAAGAGAAAAAAAAAAACATGAATGTTGAGAACTATTAGCAGAACCTAGTGTAGAAGCTCTAGCTAGAGACAAAGACCAGCAAGTAGCAGCTTTGTCCATCAGTGAAGAAACTCATCCCCTGCCAACCCACTTCCCAAAATGGACAGAACCAAGGACATAAATACCTTCATCTCTTCTTTCTCATGCTCAAACCCTCTTCCATTGCCTTCCATTGGCTAAAGCCTAAACAAAAGACAGAGTGCAAAGAATCTCATGTAATATATGTCATAAAATTATACTCCTGGGGCAGAAGAAGATAGAGAATAATGGAGAAAATAATCTAAAACGTTCTCAACAAAATACTCCCAAATCAAATTCAACAGCATATCTGAAAGCTAATCCAGCATGATCAAGTAGGCTTTATCCTTGAGATGCAAGGCTGAGTTTAATATACAAAAATTAATAAATGTGATTTATCATTTATGCATAACTATAAAAAACCACACAATCATCTCAACAGATGCAGAAAATGCTTTCAGTAAAATTCAACATCATTTTATGTTAAAAATCCTCAACAAACTAGGTATTGAAGGAACATATCTCCAAATGATAGGCGACATCAATGACAAACCCACAGCCAGTATGATACTGAACAGGATAAAGCAGAAAGAATTCCCCTGGAGAACAGGAAAAATACAAGGATGCTCACTTTTACTACTCCTATGCAACATAGTACTGGAAGTCCTATCCAGAGCAATCAGGCAAGAGAAAGAAATAAAAGGCAATCAAATAGGAAGAGAAGAAGTCAAACTATCTCTCATGGCATACAATATGATTCTATACCTAGAATACCTAGAAAATCCCACAGTCTCTGCTCAAAGGCTCCTGGAATTGATTTTTAAAAACTTCAGTAAAGTTTCAGAATATAAGTTCAATGTACAGAAGTCAGTAACACCGATAACATCCAAGTTGAGAACCAAATTAAGAATGGAATTCCATTTACAATAGCCACAAAAAGCAATAAAGTACCTGAGAATACAGCTAATAGGGAGTAGAAAAAAACTCTACAATGAGAATTAGAAAGCACTCCTGAAAAAAAATCAGAGACAACAAGAACAAATGCAAAAACATTCCATGTTCATGAACAGGGAGAATCGATATTGTTAAAATGGCCATACTGCCCAAAACAATTTACAGATTCCCTGATATCCTATCAAATAACTGATGTAATTTTTCACAGGATTAGAAAAAGCTGCTCTAAAAT
>CAUYLG010028797.1:0-82028 GCA_963573385.1 Cacajao melanocephalus
CATGAAGTCCTTGCCTATGCCTATGTCCTGAATGGTATTGTCTAGGTTTTCTTCTAAGGTTTTTTATCATGTTAGGTCTTATGTTTAAATCCTTAATCCATCTGGAGTTAATTTTTGTATAAGGTGTAAGGAAGGGGTCCAGTTTCGGCTTTCTGCACATGGATAGCCAGTTTTCCCAATACCATTTGTTAAACAGGAATTCCTTTCCCTATTTCTTGTTTTTGCCAGGTTTGTCAAAGATCATATGGTTGTAGGTGTGTGGCATTACTTCCAAGGCCCTTGTTCTGTTCCATTGGTCTGTATCTCTATTTTGGTGCCAGTACCATGTTGTTTTGATTACTGTAGCCTTGCAGTATAGTTTAAAGTGAGGAAGTGTAATGCCTCTACCTTTGTTCTTTTTGCTTAGGATTGTCTTGGCTATGCAGGCTCTCTTTTGGTTCCATATGAACTTTAAGGTGTTTTTTTCCAGTTCTGTGAAGAAGGTCAATGGTAGTTTGATGGGCATAGCAATCAATCTATAAATTACTATGCCCATTTTCACGATATTGATTCTTCCTAACCATGAGCATGTAATGTTTTTCCATCTGTTTGTGTCCTTTTTTATTTCCTTGAGCAGTGGTTTGTAGTTCTCCTTGAAGAGGTCCTTCATGTCCTTTGTTACTTGTATTCCTAGGTATTTTATACTCTTAGTAGCAATTGTGAATGGGAGTTTGCTCATGATTTGACTCTGTTTGTCTGTTATTGATGTATAGGAATGCCTGTGATTTTTCCACATTGATTTTGTATCCTAAGACTTTGCTGAAGCTGCTTAATCATCTTAAGGAGATTTTGGGCTAAGACGATAGGGTCTTCTTAATATATAATCATGTTGTTTGCAAATAGAGAAAATTTGACTTCCTCTTTTCCTAACTGAATATGCTTTATTTCTTTTTCTTGCCTGATTGCTCTGTCTAGAACTTCCAATACTATTTTGAATAGTAATGGTGAGAGAGGGCATTCTTGTCTAGGGCCAGAATTCAAAGGGAATGCTTCCAGTTTTTGCCCATTCAGTATGATATTGGCTGTGGGTTTGTCATAAGTAGCTTTTACTATTTTGTGATATGTTCCATCAATTCCTGGTTTATTAAGAGTTTTTAGCATAAAGGGCTGTTGAAGTTTGTCGAGGGCCTTCTCTGCATATATTGAGATAATCATGTGGTTTTTATCTTTGGTTTTGTTTATGTGATGGATTACATTTATAGATTTGCAGATGTTGAACCAACCTTGCCTCCCTGGGATGAAGCCGACTTGATTGTGAAGGATAAGCTTTTTGAAGTGCTGTTGCATCCAGTTTGCGGGTATTTTACTGAAGATTTTTGCATCAATATTCATCATGGATATTGGCCTAAAATTTTCTTTTTTAGTTGTGTCTCTGCCAGGTTTTGATATCAGGATGATGTTGGTCTCATAAAATGAGTTAGGGAGGATTCCCTCATTTTGTATTGTTTGGAATAGTTTCAGAAGGAATGGTACCAGCTCCTCTTAGTACGTCTGGTAGAATTTGGCTGTAAACCCGTCTGGACCTGGGCTTTTTTTAGTTGGTAGGCTATTAATTGCTGCCTCAACTTCAGCGCTTGTTATTTGGTCTATTAAGGGATTCAACTTCTTCCTGGTTTAGGCTTTGGAGGGTGCAAGTGTCCAGGAATTTATCCATTTCTTCCAGATTTTCTGGTTTGTGTGCATAGAGTTGTTTGTAGTAATCTCTGATGGTAGTTTGTATTTCTGTGGAATCAGTGGTGATGTCCCCTTTATAATTTTTTATGGCATCTATTCGATTCTTCTTTCTTTTCTTTTTTGTTAGTCTGGCTAGTAGTCTATTTTGTTGATCTTTTCAAAAAACCAGCTCCTGAATTTATTGATTTTTTGCAGGGTTTTTTTGTGTCTCGATCTCCTTCAGTTCTGCTCTGATCTCAGTTATTTCTTGTCTTCTGCTAGGTTTTGAATTTGTTTGATCTTGCTCCTCTAACTTTTTTAATTGTAATGATAGGGTGTCGATTTTAGATCTTTTTTCTTTAGGAATTACATAATTTACAATTATATTGGCGTATTTTTCTTCTAATACTTTGGAGATACTGCATTTTTTTCCACTACATTGCTTCTGATAAGAAATTTATTATGAATCTAACCTTTATTTTTCCCATGTAAACAATTTGTTTTAATTACAGCTGGATTTTAATGTAATTAAACTCTATATTTTGAGATTATTATAGATTTATGTGCCATTGTGATAACCAGAAAAATTTTATATATTAATATATTCTACTATTTCTCCTAATAAAAACATCTTGAATAATTATAGTATAATATTCATTCAGCATATTTAAATTGTTATAGTCCAATGATAATGTTCAGATTTTCCCAGTGCAGTCTAACTGTTGTAAAGAATTTATTTTTATCACTGGTTTTGTCAGTATGTCCTGTAGTTTTCTTTATGTCTCATGCTTGTGGTTTGCTGAGCTTCAGAAATGTATGGATTTTTAGTTTTCTACAACATTGGAAAGTGGCTATATGAAAAATTATAGATTATCTATTTCTTTCATTTCCTTAGGGCTTCAATTACACATAAAATTAGCCTCTTAATATTGTCCTATTTGTCATTAATTTTTTGTTCATTGCATTATTCCCTGCTCTTTCAATTTCATCTTGAATATTTTTCCATAGCTATGTATTGAAGTTCAATTATCTTGTCTTCTTTAATGCCTAATCTGCTTTTAATACCATCCAGTATGTATAAACCTCAGATATTACAGTTTTCATCTCTACGAAATACAGATTGGACTTATAAAAATATCTTCCATTGTCTTTGTTAATTCTAACATCTGTGTCAGTTTGGGTTCAATTTCAGCTGGTTAAATTTTGTTTATATTATTATGGGTCACAAATTCCATTTTTGTTCTTGGCAAGCTTAGGAATATTTCACTTGATGCTAGAAATTGTGACATTTACCATGTTGGCTAAGGTGTTCTGCAGCACTGAGGTGGAAATCTTCTGCATATTCTCCTTGAATCTTCAAGAATCATGAGGTTTTTCAGTCTGTTGGGAACAGGTACTTTCCTGGCAGTATTCTTGGCACCAGACAAGATTCCTTCTAGGGTGGTTCTTAACCTGGACCTAGGTAATTTCCCCACATGCCAATTCTCAGATGAATACATAAGATGTACCATTGGCAGATCCCAGAGTTCCCATCATGTGTATTTCTCATTCCTCCATCAACTCTGCAAGACTCGGTCCTTGCCTTTTTCTCCAGAGACTCTCAGTTTGTCTATTTACCTCACAGAATCCATGGGGCTCTTCAGGAACATTTAGGTTGCTTCCATCTCTTTGTTATTGTAAACAGTGTGCAATGAACATTCATGTGTATGTATCTTTATGGTAGAATGATTCCTATTCCTCTAGATATCTACCCAATCATGAGATACTGTGTTGAATGGTAGTTTTGTTTTTAGGTCTTTCAGGAATTGCCACAGTGCTTCCTACAATGATTGAACTAATTTACAATCCCATCAATAGTGTATAAAGGTTCCTTTTTCCCCATAACCTCACCAGCATCTGTTATTTTTTGACTTTGTTTGTTTGTTTGAGATAGAGTTTTGCTTTGTTGCCCAGGCTGGAGTGCAATGGTGTGATCTTGGGTCACTGCAACCTCCACCTCCCAGGTTCAAGTGATTCTCCTGCCTCAGCTTCCAGAATAGCTGGGATTACAGGCATGTGCCACTATGCCCAGTTAGTTTTTTTGTATTTTTTAGTAGAGACGGGGTTTCTCCATGTTGGTCAGGCTGATCTTGAACTCCTGACCTCAGGTGATCCTCTCACCTCAGCCTTCCAAAGTGCTAGGATTACAGATATGAGCCACAGTACCCAGACTTTTTGAATTTTTAATAGCATCCATTCTGATTGGTGTGAGATGGTATCTCATTGTGGTTTTCATATATTTCTCTAATGATCAGTGATGCTGAGCTTTTTTTTTAATCTGATCATTGGCCACATGTAGGTCTTCTTTTGAAAATTATTTATTCATGTCTTTTGCCCACTTTTTAATGGGGTTGTTTTTCTTGTAAATTTGTGTACGTAAATTATATGCTGGATATTAGACCTGTGTCAGATGCATAGTTTGCAAATATTTTCTCCCATTCTGTAGGTTGTCTGTTCACTCTGTTGATAGTTCCTTTTGCTGTGCAGAAACTCTTTATTTTAACTGGGATTCTCTTTTCTTATGCTACCAAATGGAAATTCTGTCAATGCTGAAAGTTAAAGAAAATATAGTGCTCTATACATTCCCCCTGCCCCCACCCACCCACTGCTGGCACTCCAGAATTACTGTCTTTCCTTGTTGTTTGATGTCGTAAAATTAGAGTCAAAACAGAGCAAATGCTATCGTTTAAGTTTCAGTAGCCACTCAGCTGAGATTTGAGGTACAAATCCAAAAACTAATGATCAAGGCTTTAATTCTGAGTTATGTAATTCAAATTGTCTAGATACTGAAAATCTTCTGGTGAGAACATATGAAGGATATGAATATATTTTACAAGGCTAAAAAAGCTTGTTCTAAGTTCTCATTCTGTAGAAACTCTAGTTCTAGAGAACTGCTTTGTGAATATTTCCAAACTACTTCACAGTTACATCTCTATCACTGGTTTCTGAAAACCTGTGATTATAGGAACTGGCAAACAATTGCTCTCCGCCTGTGATATCAAAGATTTTTGGAAAAACAGGCATTAATATGGCAAGTGTTTATACTATGTTGTGGAAAAGGATGGAATTAATGCAGCCACAAGAACCTTTACCTGTTATTTTGTTTCCAAACGAATTCTCAGAACTTGAAATCATTTGAGACTGAGCAAGTGGACAATACAAATAATAACACATTTATGAACATTCAATTCCTGTTTCAAACTTTATATTTGTATTTAAAATAATTATTGATTTACCTCATCCAGGAATATAAATATTTGATAAATATAAACAATTAGAAAGATAGATATGCTTCTATATTTATTTATAAGCATTTTTTACATATACCTAAAGAGACAAAAATTATAATATTGGGGATGACTATGGAAAACATTATTTAGAGACACAGTATCGTTTATGATAATTTTACTGCTCTTAGAATCTAATTTCTTCAGTAATCAAACTGCCCCAGAATTTGGTGGCATAAGGCAAGCATGTTATTAAGCTAAGAGGATCTATGAGTGAGGCACTCACCACCAAAGAGATGGCTTGCCTTTTCTCCTTATGGCTGAGATCTTAGCTGTGAAGACTCAAAAACTGAGTAAACTTCATCTATGAGACTTGGACTTATCTGGCAGTTTCTTCAAACACATTTCAGCCAGTTGGTGCAGAATGATAGAAACAACTGTGCTATTTGAGATTGTCATCAGGACACCCGAACATGGCTTGACTTGTTTACACTCATTATTGTAGCTAAATTTCCCAGATCTAATCTCAAGCAGTTAGGTAGATAGAATACGTTCTAGTGTTGAATAGCACAGTAAGATAACTATAGTTAGCAAAATCTATTGCATGTCTCAAAATGGCTAGAAATAGATTTACAATCTCCCTAAAAGAAAAAAATGATAAATGTTTGAGGTGCCACATATCCTAAATACCCTTATTTGATCACTACACATTATATGCATGTATCAAAATATCACATGTACCCCAGAAATGTATAAAATCTTTATGTGTCAGAGAAAAATAAAATGAAAGAACAAGACAGAAGCTGCATCCCCTTTATAATCTAATCTTGAAAGTCAATAAAGTCACTTCCATAATACTCTGCTGCCCAAAGTAGTCACTTTACCTAAATTCAAGGATAAGAAACATAAACCTCACAACTTTAAGGGATTAATATTAAATAATATTGTTGTCAGTTTTTTTTTAAAAAATTATCACGCTGCTGATAACCCAAAGGTGACTATGGTATTTTAAGTATTATCATGCAAGGACTTTAGTAAAAATGTAAGATTCCTTTCACCACAACTTCTTTACACTTTACTGTCCCACCTATTTTCTTTTTGACTTCTAAGGTGCTTTTAAATTATGTAGGGCAGAAGTACTGCTCAATATGACCCCTACTAGAAAAAGTGAAATTCCTTCATTTATTCAGGGTTCTAGAACCTATACAGGAACTTTTTAACATTAGCTACACTAACCTTTTAAAAATCTCTAACTTCAGGAAAATTAATATCATGTTGGTTTGATTTGATATACTTTACATGGCTCATTAATACAGTCAGTATTTTTTAAAAGCTTTGGAAATTAATAGTTTAAATTGAGCTTTAAAAAAGCTTAAAAAAAGAGATGGAATTTGGTGGAATGGGGGAGAGTTACACTTAAACACCTACAATTTCTGATGCCCTTTGAAAAAACATTTCTTTATTGGACTAATAAGCAGAATTATCCAAGGTAATAAAACCAGCCCATCATGCTTGCAGCCATGATTTCTGTCCTTATCTAACATGTGGATAACCATGTTATATTTTTGGCTAACAAAGCTATGGAAGACATGTAAGATAAAATAATGAAACAATAAGGAAAAAATCAAGAAAACAAAACAAAGTAGAATTTCTACTGACACATGTCCACAAAATTATGTTTATGTGTTTTCATGTGTGCCAAAGAGTAACCTTAAATGCGTATCATTATGTGTCAGTTCATTTTCACACTGCTAATAAAGACATACCTGAAATTGGGAAGAAAAAGAGGTTTAACTGGACTTCCAGTTACACATGGCTGAGGAGGTGTCAGAATAATTGTGAGAGGTGAAAGGCATTTCTTGCATGGCAGTGACAAGAGAGAAAAATGAAAGAGGCAAAATTGGAAACTGCTGATAAAACCATCAGATCTTATGAGACTTATTCACTACCATGAGAACAGTATGGGTGAAACTGTCCCCAAGATTCAAATTATCTCTCAATGGTCCCTCCCACAACACATAGGAATTATCAGAGTACAATTCTAGATGAGATTTGGGTGGGGACACAGAGCCAAACCATATCATTCCACCCTTGGCCCCTCCAAATCTCATGTCCTCAGATTTTAAAACCAATTATGCCTTCCCAACAGTCCCCCAAACTCTTAAACTCATTTCACCATTAACCCAAAAGTCCACAGTCCAAAGTCTCATCTGAGACAAGGCAAATCCCTTCCACCTATGAGCCTGTTTAATATCAGAAGCAACCTATTTACTTTCTACATACAATGGAGGTACAGGTATTGGGTAAATACAGCTATTCCATATAAGAGAAACCAGCCAAAACAAAGTGGTTACAGGGCCCATGCAAATCTGAAATCCAGCAGGGCAGTAAAATTCTAAAGCTCCAAAATGATCTCCTTTGACTCCAGGTCTCACATGTAGGTCACACTGATGCAAGAGATGGGTTCCCACAGTCTTGGGCAGCTTCCTACCTATGGCTTTGCAGGGTGTAGCCCCCCTCCTGGCGGCTTTCACAGGCTGGCATGGAGTGTCTGTGGCTTTTTCAGGTGCATGGTGCAAGCTGTCAGTGAATCTGCCATTCTGGGGTCTGGAGGACAGCGGCCCTCTTCTCATAGCTCCACTGAGTGTGCCCTAGTAGGGACTCTGTGTGGGAGCTCCGATCCCACATTTTCCTTCTGCACTACCCTAGCAGAGGTTCTTCGTGAAGGCCCCGCCCCTGCATCAAATTTCTGCCTGGGTATCTGGGTATTCCCATACATCTTCTGAAATCTAGATGGAGGTTCCCAAACCTCAATTCTTGACTTCTGTGTACCCGCAGGCTCAACACCACATGGAAGCTGCAAAGGTTTGGGGCTTGCAACCTTCTGAAAACATGAGCTGAGCTGTATCCTGGCCCCTTTTAGCAAAGGCTGGAGTGGCTGGGACACAGGGCACTAAGTCCCTAGGCTGTGCACAGCATAGGGGCCCTGGAGCTGGCCCATAAGACCATTTTTTCCTTCTAGGCTTCTGGGTTTGTGATGGGAGGGGCTGCCATGAAGACCTCTGACATGCCCTGGAGACATTTTCCCCACTGTCGGGGATTAACATTCAGCTCCTTGTTATTTATGCAAATTTCTGCAGCCAGTTTGAATTTCTTCTTAAAAAATGGGTTTTTCTTTTCTACTTCAATATCAGTCTGCAAATTCTCTGAAATTTTGTGCTTTGTTTCTCTTTCAGAACAGAATGCTTTTAACAGTACTCAAGTCACCTTTTGAATGCTTTGCTGCTTGGGAATTTCTTCCACCAGATACCCTAAATCATCTCTCTCAAGTTCAAAGTTCCACAAATCTCTAGGGCAGGGGCAAAATGCCACCAGTCTCTTTGCTATAACATGAGTCATCTTTGCTGCAATTGCTAACAAGTTCCTCATCTCCATCTGAGACCATCTCAGCCTGGACCTACTGTTAATATTACTATCAGCATTTTTGTCAAAGACATTCAACAACTCTCTAGGAGGTTCCAAACTTTCCCACATTTTTCCTGTCTTCTTCTGAGCCCTCCAAACTGTTCCAACCTCTGCCTGATACCCAGTTTCAAAGTTGCTTTCAATTTTTGAATGTCATTTCAGCAACGCCCCACTCCAATTTTACCAATTTACTATGTTAGTCCGTTTTCACAGTGCTGATAAAGACATACCCAAAATTGGGAAGAAAAAGATATTTAATCGTATTTATGGTTCCACATGGCTGAGGTGGACTCAGAATGACAGCAGGGGGTGAAAGGCACTTCTTACATGGTGGTAGCATGAAAAAAAAATGAGAAAGATACAAAAGTGGAAACCCCTGATAAAACTGTCAGATCTCATGAGAGTTATTCACTACCTTAGGAACAGTATGGGGAAACCACTTCCATGATTCAAATTATCTCTCACCAGATCCTTCCCACAACATGTGAGAATTATGGGAGAACAATTCAAGATGAGATTTGGGTGGGGATACAGAGTCAATCCATACCACATTATTTTTACATAAATATTGTGTGTGGTACTTAGTTAAGTCTGACATTGGAAGAAAGAGAAAAGAATTGATAATTTACAATTTCATTGTATACTTTAAATCATTACAGCCTATATGATATTTTTAAAAAACAAAGTGTTAAATGTTATTATTGTTTACTATGCAAAATAGTCCACTAAGAAAACAATACTAGGCAACAAACAATGTAACTTCAGCTTCCCTACATCAATTGGACTAGCATAAAGGAGGCTTAATCACTTCAATATTTAGCTCAGAGAAAGAGCTATAATAATATGCCCTAAAATGCATTTATGGTAGTCTAGGAAAATAAACTTCATAATGACCTTGTTAACACAAGTATTTAATCTGCTATAATATTATTATTGGAATTTTTAGTTGTTTAACCTAGAACAGTCAGTACAGTCAACAATTTATGAGAAGAGTGCAATGTAGAAAATGAAAATTAAAATCAAAAGCTAAATAAATCTTAAGGCAGGAATTAGAGAAGAGTGTTTTTATAATAAACTATAAAGGGTTTCTATAATAAACTGTAATGTTTTAAAAACTACAGATTCCAGGCTTCATCTTCTACAGATTCCATTTCAAAAATCTCTGTGTTCGCTCCTACCACTTCCTTAGGATTTGGACACAGATTAGAGTTTTGAGTACTATGCCATTGAGGGACTCACATTTCAAAAGTGTTTATCCAGTGACTACCATATGCTAGGGGTTGGGGTGTGAAGTGAGAGCAAATGAATGGTAAGCTTCCTGTCCTTGAAGAACTCAGTCCACTGAAGGAAACAGACAAGTAGACAAATGTTTGCAATTTAATACAATAAGTGCTATGACAGTGTACCCGGGGAGTATTTAAATTAAATTGAGGAAGAGAAGAGTATTGAATGTTCCTGAAGGAAAGACACTGGACACTGACCTGATTCTTGAAGCTGAAAAGAAAGGGTAAGACATTTAATAAAGCAGGAGGGGGAAATAAGTTTAAAAAAATAAACAGACCTCAGAAGCTTAAGGACTTTCCACACCATTCTAAGGAAACTGGCCTTTATTCTAAAAAAAAAAAAAAAAAAAAAAAAGAAAAGAAAAGAAAAAGAAAAAAATGGAGGGAACAATTTAAACTTTCTGTGTAGAATATCAGTGAGATCATTTTGTGATTTGGAAATACTAATCTGTGTATAGCATGGAGATCCCATCAGAAAAGTGCAGAGTTTAATCAAAGGAAGCTTTTATTTAGCATAAAAAGAACTACATTTCAAGACTTTATTTCCTCATTACTGAAGGTTGATTATGGTATTAATCACTTGTAGTTTCTGGGTTTATGATAAATTAAAAACAAATGCACAGTCCAACTATGGATCAACCTATATTATCTGCTTGATTTCAATTAATAAATAATAATTTGAAATCTTAGCAGAATTTCTCATCTCTTTTTTCTTCCTTAAGCCTAAACTTTGGTGTCTTTTCAGTCTTGACTTACTGTATCTAATTTCAAACTGAGAAATTGGAACTTCGGGAGCAGAGACACAGCTGGAGCTTCTGCTGCCCTGCTTACATGCAGATCTACCACATACCTCAGCATAAGAATTCATGAGGCAATGTTTGCAAGCTGGTTTTCAAGACTGACTTTTTTCATGCACGAGTCCTCTCTCCTGATTGACATTGCTTCTAAAATTTAGGTATTCAGTCTCACTAAACAAATGAGATACTCTTTCTCACAGAAGAAAAGAGAAGCTTAAACATTCCCTCAAATATTTTTCTCTTTTGAAAATTAGGACAAAATTTTTTTCAAGACAACATAAGACCTTGAGAATCAGTCTTTTCCCCAGAAATATCCCAATTGTTATTCTCCTATGACTTTCACCCTAACAACAAGCTTGTAATCAACCAATAGTGTGGTGGTTACTTTGAGGCCAGATAGCAGCAGATTATGAGGCCAGCCCTGCCCCTTGAGATTTTTCTATAAAAACAAATTTGCTTCATTGTGTGTCTCTTGAGACTAGCTAAATCAGAATGTATGCTGTTACTATAACATTTCTAAAATTTGTATTAATATAACTAGAAATCTCTCAGGATAACCTCTCTTACAAATAGTACAAAGAGCCACTAGGTACCGTGTAATTATCACAATCAGTATCCCTAAGCATGAAAACATTGAAAACACAAGCCAATCCCTATGGATTGTAACAATTATTCACACAAAATGTTATTCTCAAAGCCACATCCAGTACTTGTAAGAGTGGTAAGGGTTTGGGGCTTTATCTTAGTTATAGGATAACAATTTAGCCTGCCACAGTTTTATGGATTTGGGCAGAAGACATAAGACTCCTAGGTCAAAAGAGCAATAGCAATAGCTAGAGTATCAGCAATTTTTATACAGAGTGACACAAAGAAAGCCAGATGATACCAGCACAAACAGTGGCTTGAGTTATATAATAGGAACCCTGAATTTAGGGAACCTATATTTTTTACAGTGAAGATTAAGTATGCCTGCCATTTGCATCTGAGAGAGGCACTAGGTTTTTCAAGGATTTAAGCAAATATGCCCTTTGATTTGAAAGGAGACTTTATAGTTTGAGTTACACATATGATACTTTGGATAATAATCATCAGAGAATGATCAAAGTATAGGTAATATGTTTGATGGGGTCTATATTAATTTAGCCACAATTACATTGAATTGATTTTTTATTTGAAAGAAAAAAAAAAAAACAGTTAGGCACAGTGGCTCACGCCTATAATCCCAGCACTTTGGGAGGCCGAGATGAGCGAATCACTTGAGGTTCAGGAGTTTGAGATCAGCCTGGCCAACATGGTGAAACCTCGTCTTTACTAAGAAATATAAAAACTAGCCAGGCGTTGTGGTGGGAGCATGTAATCCCAGCTACTCTTGAGGCTGAGGCAGGAGAATCGCTTGAACTGTGAGGTGGAGGTTGCAGTGAGCAGAGATGGATCGCCCCACTGCACTCCAGCCTGGGTGACAGAGCAAGACTCTGTCTCAAAAAAATAAAATAAAATAAAATAGAGAAAAAAAGAAAGAAAAAATCATTTAACAGAACATCATACTGTTTAGTAGATAATTGGCTTTCCAACTTTCTTGACATTCCTCAAGAATAAGTATATCTTACATAGCTTATGTGTATATATTTACTATATGCAACATGCTTAATTTTAAATTTAGTTAGTTGTTTACAGTTGGGCATGAGTCTCTTTTTTTTTTATGACAAACAAGTGCAGTTCACAGTTTAAAAAACATTGCAATGTATCATGAATACTAATATATTCATAATGTAAGGCACAAAAACATGAACCTGTGAAGTACAGTCTTAAATATAAGAAATATTAGGGAAAAAAGCCTTGTAAGTTTGCATCAGTGTTTATAATACTTTCTAAAATTCTGTTTATGCAGTTGTAAGAATACATTTTTTAGGTCGTTATTGTAAATAAAGCTTATTAATTGCCAGACCTCCATTATCTCACTGAACCAAGCCTTGTTTCCAAAACAGATTAACACTCAACATAAATTGCTGGCTTTTCTAATAAAACAATTAGCTACTTCTACTACAGGCATTAAGCGCCAAAAGAGGGAGTATCTTGATAAAGATACTTCTAAATACTTAAAAGAGAAAGTATTTTTGAACCCAGTAGGTCTATATAAGCCGAAAAACTGGAAGAAAAAAGTGGAATAATCACTGATGTTACCAAGGACAAATCAAGCACTCAGTTTCCCACATTGCCCATAAACTCACATATATACACAGATTTCTTTAAATACTAGAGATCAGGTGTGCAAAAAAAAAAAGTTGATATGATGCTATAATACTAACATTAACCTTACAACTGTTACACAAAGTTTTTCTCAGAGTCAACAAACTACTCAGGAAGTAGTAATCTCTAAGAATTCTCAGAAATTACCTATATCCTTGCCCATGTCTCTCATGCTCACACCTGAACCAGGGGGTACTTTTTCTTCATCTCTTACATCACAACCATTAGCTTAATAGGGATTAACTTACAGTATAAATAAAATTTTCCTTTTTTAATGCCTTTTCTTGACATCCTTGAGAAGTCTCATACTCATAAATGGTCATATCTAATTTGGACGTTTACTTAGAGGTACTTTTGTGTCTAAATTAAACCCAAATTGAAGCACTTAAAGAATATCCTAAGTAATGTGTAGGCAAAAATGTCATACCACAGGTAGAATTATTGGCCTGAATCCCTGAAGGTTCAGATCAACCTAACAAATCCTCTACTGAAACTTGTATTATACTCTTTAAAACCAGAAGCAAATGAATAAATAATTTAAAAATTTTTTAAAAGGATGATACTTTTTAAAATTATCAACTGTACCCTTTCAAATGAGAAGTTAAAATCAATAGTCAAAGACTGGTAGAAAAGAAACTCGTATGTTTTCTCAATCTTCCTAATACTATCTTATTAATCCAAAACAAAAACATAAAACACCACTCAGACTTATTAGAAATCCCTTTAGAAAATTAAAACTTTTTTATGTGTCTGGGTCATATCTTAAGAATGAAAAAGGACAATATTAAAGCTGTAACACAGAAAAATAACATCATAGGAAAATTCTGCCAAGATATCAGAACTAAATCAAGCTCTCTAGAGTTTGATGGTTAGCTGGAAAAGAAGTCTTACGTATACACTGATAACGGAAACTTCTTTCACGGTCATCCATAATTTCGGAAACTATTGGAAACAACAAAGTTCCCTAACCTCAGAAGTGACCCAGTTAGGAGTGATCAGCATGTTAAATAAACGTTGTATTCTCTAATACATTCTATGGTGATGACTATTATAAATGTCAAAACTCATGAAGAAAAGGATGGATGTAGAGAAGCTAAAGGAAATTTCCTGCATGACTATTTCTACAGACAGATTCTTATGACAAGATCTTAGTACTCATAATATACCAAGAAGACAAATCTTTGGAGAGGTTTACAGAGAAAATTTTAAATCCCCATAATTATCTCCTATTAGAAAACATATACTAAGAGAAATTTCAATGTCAAGCAAGAGAATAACCCTTGGCACCCTTAAATTGGCTGCTAAGTTGCCACTGGAGAACCTCAGGTGGAGCCTTGAAAACATCGTATATAAAATTACCACCACTGCAAGAACAAATTGGCCATTGTACTCAACAAATTTTGTTGATAAACATTTATGCTAAAACTTCTAAATTTGTTTCTGGTGTGTGTATCTGTTACCATGACAATCTGATAGATCATGAAGGTGTGACATACAGAAGCCTAAACCTCAGAACCATTTCAAATGTCTCCAAATAAATTTTTTATACTTTTCTCTTGAAATTAGTTATTATTAGAGTAGGCAGATAGCTAGACATGAACAGGAGGGGGAGCTCAAGAGAAAGGAAGCTCTGGAAAATCTCATACCCCAGGGACCACTTAAAACATGCCTGCTAGATATAAGCAGAGAGGAAGGAAAATACCTAAGCAGAAAGGAATGCCCCAGAGCATCTTGTAAGATGTTCAATTATCACTTATTCTGCAGTCACACTGTCAGAATATTGCTAGCTACATGCTGATAAGAAGGGAAAGAGGCCAATGGGGAAATTCCTAAGAGATACACAGGTGCAGTAAGTACAGACTTAATCACTATACGATTTTCCTGGGATGGAGTAAAGAGCAATATTGCCATTAGGTAGAATTCATATCTAAGAGCTGGTCCCTAGCATTCATCAACTATCAGTAGCAGAGACTCCCACAAATCTGGGGCAGGAAGTAGGTGGGGACAATGCAGAGACTTAAGATGCACAGAAAACTAGACAACAATTAATTAAATCATTGGCTATTGGTGATAAACTCAGCCTTCAGCCCCTTTCCCCTCCCTAGAGGTCATAGTTGGGGCTGGAAGTCCCAGTCTTTTAATCACATGGTTGGATCCCCTGACAGCCAGCCTCCACGCTGAGCTATCCAAGAGCCCAAAAAGTATGGCTTCATTAGAAGAAAAGACGCTCTTATTACTCAGGAAATTCTAAAAGATTTAGAAGCTTTGTGTCAGATGGTCCTACACTCAGGACATTACAAGGGTCTTAAGAACTCTGTCAACAACTCAGGGCAGAGTCCAATATATGTATTATTATTGTTTTAGAAAATGCTTCATATTTCCTTTTATAATTTGATAACCATGTGCCTAGCAATGTCATCTGTTCTAAACTCCATATTTATACAAGCAGACATGGCCACATATTTCAAAAGATTAATGCAGTGCATCCATTCTTATCAATAGGCATAGGCACCCATTCCTCAATGTCCTCCTAAATCATCTTTGCAAAACTTATTCCCTGGAGATCTGGTCTGTTGGATGAGGCAGTAGAACATCACACTTCTTAAATACTGATGGAAAGACTTCTATTGGGTACTGTTAGCTATCTGAGCAGTGAAACTCCAAAGAATTGACATTTATATTTCATATATCAACAAAAACAACAAAATCATCCTCAAATCACTGGAAGATGGTCGCAACCAGAGACCTCAATCTGAGAAGTCAGGATCCTTCTGGAATCAGTTTCCATGAAAAGATAGCTTCACCATGACTTTTGAATTAACAACTTTGCTTTTTGAAATGTAGACAGTGGTTGCTTAAGATACATGAACAAGAAGAAAGATTATCATCACTCTTAGACTTTTTGTTTTATTTTCCTAGCTATCTTCTTTCCTCTTTTGCTGGTTAGGTTATCTATAAAAAAGACCTCCACTCTTAATATTTCGTTTTGCATCTTTAGTTACTCTTTATTATGAATTCAAGACTTGGATACAATTTATTTGTGAACTAGCTAAAGAATACAACACAATGGACTGGTGGATTGGTTTTCCTTCAGGAGCCACCTAACTTACCTTGGTATAATTTACTTGTGATAAATTAGTTGGTTTTCTGGGTAACTGACTCAAACATTAGGTAACTTTTAAATAGCATACACCCCCAACAGGCCAAACAGCCAGAAATCTAAAATTCTCTATTGCTTCATAATTAGAAAAAGAGGCTCTTATCTCCTTCAAAATACTACTCTAGAATCTTTCATAGGAGCTAGACTTTTTTAGCTTGTTGGCAAATGAACTTTCATAGAAATAAAACTTGGAGGAGGATTAAAGAACAGATGGTGTATATTTGGAGACTTATCTCCCTTTTACTGATTTTATGTGCAAGAAGCACTACTTCTCTTTTGCTTTAAATCTATTTATCTTGATACTAAAACTTTTGATTTCTTATGATCAAAACATTCCAGATGAGCAGTGCCACACCATTACAACACTCAGCCTCATACTCAGAAATGAAACTCTAACCCTTCAAAGGGAATTCTAGACTATTTTCTTCTTTCTTCAAGCCTCATCACTCTGTGCTTTAAAGGAGTCCCAGAGGATGGGAATATTGCACATGATATATGTCAGAAAAGAAAAAGGGTACTAGATAATGCACATGCACATGAAAGTGAATAGGCAATGATTCAGAATAGAGCCTTTTTAGCTAGCATATTGACCTCTCAAGAAAGAACAGAGCTTGTTTTAGGCAAAGACTTCTGTGCCCATATCCATGCACCTCTTTCTAGGATATTTAATATGAAAGATCTGAGAAAGAAACAAAATATCTGGGGAAAAAAACAAACAAAATAATTAGGTATATTATTTTGAATAATATAACTATATCTGACTCTGAGGTCACTTTGGATTGTGAATAGAATCTATGTTTTTGGTTTGATAGGGGGGATTCCTGAGTACTGGCTTAGAAGTAGACTATAGACTGAGATAATTTTTCTGATTTTTCATGTATTGCACTATTTAGGTGTGTGATTTCCACTATTGTAAATACTGCTGTGTAGCTGTTATACTATGAAATGTTGTAGTGAATGATCATAAAACAAAAAGAGAGAAAAACTCGACCATTACAGAGGATGAAACAACCACCCCCGGAAAAAACTTCCATTTTTCAATATATTGCATCAAATAATTGTTTATTCTATAATCTGTTTCAAAAGGCTCACCTCAAAATCTTCACCATTTTAGGTCCACCAAACCTAAACTATTGTTTTATAATTTATATTCATTTTTCAATTAAAACCTCTTCATCAGCTCTTACGATACATAGAATTCTTAGACTCCTATGATACATAGAATTCTTTGGCACGGTATTCAAGGTGTATCACGGTCAACTCCATGCTTATCTCGGCAGCCTCATTTCTCATGTCCCTAGCACCCTCACATTACAAATCATTTTCATACAAAAGTAATATAGGTCTTTCAATTTCATTTCTAATCATATGCTACCTCTTTTAAAAATTTCCAGATTATTATCCACGTAGAACATTATTACCTCTTTCATGATTCTCTCTCTGAGCCCCAATATATATTATAAACATATAATTGTTATATTATTAAAATATAGTATATTAAATATTATATTTCTAGAAATTTATTATAATATAAATATTATGTAACATTATTATATTATAGCTATCTTCTTTCCTCTTTTGCTGGTTTAAGCCTACTCTTGCACAGAATATAATGTTTATAATATTTTTTATAATATGTTTATAATAAGTATTGAATATATAGATTATATATATAAAAATTTATAGATTATTGTCCATGTAGAACATTATTACCTCCTTTATCATGCTCTCTCTGAGCCCCAAGATATCATATAGTAATGTTTATAATGTATATCATAAGTATATATTAGATGTATGTGTATAACATATACATTAAATGTGTATATATATATAAAACTGTATTTTATGGTTGTATTCATATGTCTGTGTTTCCTATGATTTTTATATTCATGGGCTACTTATAAATATTCTACTAAAAATTTGGCAGCACACTTGGCAAAATTAAGACTAAACAAGATATTACCCATAAGTCAATAAAAATATAACAACATCTCTTCAATGCAGCATTTCAGTGTCTATAAAATAATTCAGAGTTACTGCACTATTTAATGTTAGTCATTCAACATCATATTTCTTTTTTTTTTTAATTATACTTTAAGTTCTGGGATACATGTGCAGAAAGTGCAGGTTTGTTACATAAGTATATATGTGCCATGAACACCATGTTTCTTTTAGAAAGTGATGTTTACTTCCCGGAATAACCTCTCTTATATTCTCCATGGGGCCAAGTTCTTCAATGTCATAGAAAACACTTTCTTTGACATTCATTTAATTTTATGCTTTGTCTCTTACCTCTTGACTCAAAGCAAGTTGTACCTTGCTCAGCAAATAGTGTAGCATTCAGCCTGACAGATGTGGTCATAAAGAAACAGTATAGAGAGTTTAAAATCAAAATACACGTTATACGTCTTTCAAAATTTGGCACTTAGCTGAAAAGAGTTCAAGAAATCCCATTATACTGGGTCATGCTTTGCCATACTGTTTGAAAACCACTGTTTAAGACAGAGGACTTCTTGAATGTTGGTAAATGATTTTTTTTGTTTTTGTAGTCTTAAGGATTAGTACAGTTCTTGGAATATCAACAGAATTAATTGAATCAAATTCGATATATCTCACCTGTCTCTCCTTTTCTAGTCTCATATGCCACAAATAAAATTACTGTATTCTCAACAGTGATGTTTTTTGAATACATAGCTTGTGAACATTTGGCTACAATGGGTAAACAGGTGCCTCTGAAGAACTCCCTTGGACACTTCAGATGTATGATCAGCAGTTTCTATTCATTGAGATTCAACTGGGCATAGAAAAAGAAGCACAGGGAAATGGAACAAATTTTTTTTTCAGCAAATGATTAAAAAATATCAAGGTCTTGGTATGATCTAAATTAGCTCTTAGATTTAAAGAGATTAAAACTCTCAGTATAAACTCAGTGATGTTTAGGATATTTTCATTCATTTAAACTAAGGCCTAATTACAGAAATTTGAATATGCTCTCTCCCTCATCATTCAACTTCACAACAACAAATCAATATTATCTGTCTATTATATGCTAATCTTTGTATTAAAAATGTAGCTGGTATAGGTAAGGAACTGAATTTTGAAATTTATTTAATTTTAAATAACTTAAATTTATGGTCTCATGAGACTTTTGACTATATTAGACAGTGCAAATCTAGATAAATGATTCTACCTTATGTATACCATTTACCTGTGTTCCTTCCAATTCAGAATTGCTATGATTCAGTCAATAATAATCTATATTTGAACTCATCCTATCAAATTAAGTAATCATGACTTTCAGTACTTTTAATAAGTTATCTACATAAATTTCAATTATTAAAGTCTAACAGAAACATAAAAATGAGCATATTAACATGCTATTATGTAGACTTATCTTTGTTTTTTTTAAAATAATTTCAACATTTATTTCACATTCAGTGAGTACACGTGCAGGTTTGTTACATGGCTATATTACGTGATGCTGAGGTTTGGAGTACAGATGATACCCGTTCCCTTCCTCCCTCCTCTAGTAGTTCCCAGTGTCTTTTTTTTCCCCATCTTTATATCCATGAGTACCCAAAGTAGCTTCCACTTGTAAGTGAGAATATGCAGTGTTTGGTTTTCAGTTACTACATTAATTCCCTTAAGGAAATGGCTCCCAGATGCATCCATGTATATGCAAAGGATATAATTTCACTCCTTTTTATGGCTGTGTAGTATCTCATGGGGTATATGTACCATATTTTATTCGTCTAATGTAGCACCAATAGGCACCTAGGTTGATTCCATGTCTTTGCTATGGTGTACAATGCTACAATGATCATGTGAGTGCATGTGTCTTTCTGATAGAACGATTTCTATTCCTATGGGTATATACACAGGAATGGGATTACTGGGTCAAATGGTCATTACATTTTTATTTATTTGAGAACTCTCCATACCGCTTTCCACAAGTGCTGAACTATTTTGCCTTCTAACCAACAATGCCTAAGTGATCTCTTTTCTCCATAGCCTCATCAGCATCTGTTATTTTTTGACTTTTTAATAATAGCCAGTCTGACTGGTGTGAGATGGTATCTCACTGTGGTTTTCATTTACTTTTCTCTGATGCTTAGTGATAATGAGCATTTTTTTGTATTTTTTTCTGCTTGTATGTTTTCTTTTGAGAAGTGTTTGTGTGTGTCTATTGCACACTTTTTAGTGGGGCTATTTGTTTTTTGGTGTTGGTTTGTTTAAGTTCCTTTTAGATTCTAGATATTAGACCTTTGTCATACATCGTTTGCAAATATTTTCCTCTATTCTGTAGCCTATCTGTTTATTATGTTGCTGGTTTCTTTTGCTGAGCAGAGGCTCTTTAGTTTATTTAGGTTCCATTTGTCAATTTTTGGTTTGTTGCTGTTGTTTTTGAGGACTGAATCCTAAATTGCCAAGGCGGATATTTGTAATAGTGTTTTCTACAAGGATTCTTATAATTGGAGGTGTAACATTCAAATATTTAATCCATCTGGAGTTAATTTTTGTATATGGTGAAAGGTAGTTGTCCCATTTCATTTAACGTGGTCATAAAAATGGATGTAAAGCATTTAAAATCAAAATACATGTTATACATCCTTCAAAATTTGGCACTTAGCTGAAAAGAGTTCAAGAAACACCATTGTACTGGGTCATGCTTTGCCATACTGTTTGAAAAGACTATATACCTAGCCAGCTATCACAGCTGTCTGGGGTTCCTTTCCCTGTTGTTTGTTTTTATCAACTTTGTCAAAGATAAGATGACTGTAGGTATATGGCTTTAATTTGGGGTTTTCTATTCTGTTCCATTGGTCTATGTGTCTGACTGAGTATCAGACCATACTTTTTTATTAAGTGTAGCTTTGCATATGGCCATTTTAACAATATTGATTCTTCCAATCCTTGAGCACGGAATGTTTTTCCATTTGCTTGTGTCATCTATGATTTATTTCAGCAGTGTTTTGTAGTTATCCTCACAGAAAGGTTTCACCATTTTGTTCAGATGTATTCCTAAGTATTTCTTTGTAGTTATTGTAAATGGGATTGCATTCTTGATTTGGATCTCAGTTTAAATGTTCTTGTTGTACATAAATGCTCCTGCTTTCTGTACATTGATTGTGTATCCTGATACTTTACTGAAGTCATTTATCAGTTCCAGGAGCCTTTTGGAAAGGTCTTTAGGGTTTTCTAGTTATAGAATCATATTTTTGGAGAAGAGAGATAGTTTGATTTCTCTTTTTCCTGTTTGAATATCTTTTATTTCTTTCTCTTGCCTGATGGTTCTGGTTAGGACTTTCAGTCCTGTATTAAATAGGAGTGATGAGAGTGGGCACTGCCATCCTGTTCCAGTTCTCAAGGGAAATTCTTTCTGCTGTTGCCCATTCAGTATGATGCTGGCTGTAGATTTGTCATATGTTCCTTTGATGCCTAGATTTTTAATGTTTCTTAGCATAAGAAGATGTTTGATATTATTAAAGACCTTTTCCATCTTTTTTGAGATGATCATACAGTTTTTGCTTTTAATTCTGTTTTATAGTTACTTGCATATATTTATCTGCATATGTTGAATCAGCGTTGTATCTCAGGTCTACATAACTGTAGGTGAACTGAGGTGCTACTGGATTTGGTCTGCTACTACTTTGTTGAGGGATTTTGTGTCTAGGTTTATTAGGGCTATTTGCCTGTAGGTTTCCTTTTGTTGTGTCGTTACCAGCTTTTGATATCAGGGTTATGTTGGCTTCAAAGAATGAGTTAGGGAGAAGCCTCTCCTTGATTTTTTTTTTTTTTTTGGAATACTTTTAGTAGAATTGGTACTACCTCTTCTTTGCACATGTGGTAGAATTAGGTATAAGTCCATCTGATGTGGGACTTTGGTTGATAAGTTCTTAATGACTGACTCAATATTCAAACTTGCTATTGGTCTGTTAAGGGTTTCAATTTATTCCTAATTCAATCTTGGAATGTTGTCTGTTTCCAGGAATTTTTCAATTTCCTTTAGGTTCAGTTTGTGTGCATAGAGATGTTCATAGTAGTCCTTGAGAACGTTTTCTATTTCTGTTGGATTGGTTGTAACGTCACCTTTGGCATTTCAGATGGGGCTTATTTAGATCTTTTTTTTACTTTGTCAATCTCACTAGCAGTCTATCGATCTTGTTTATTTTTTCAAATAACCAACTTTCTATTTCATTGATTTCTGTTTCATTGATTCTTTGTGTAACTTTTTGGGTCTCAATTTCATTCAGCGCCACTGTGATTTTAGCTATTTCTTTCTTCTGCTTGCTTTTGGGTTAGTTTATTTTTCTAGTTCTTCTAGGTGTAATGTTAGTCATTAAATTGAGTTCTTTCTAACATTTTGTGGAAGGCATTTAGTGAATTTCCTTTTTATCAAAGGAAGCCTCAGCTCAGCTCTTAAGGTCTTTTAACTAATTAAACCAAGAATACTCACATGGTATAGTATAGTCAGTCTCCCGATTTAAAAGTCAATTGATTGGGGAATTTCACCACATCTACAAAATGTCTTTAGGATAGAACTTTGTTGACTTCTAAGTTTAAAAAATGGAAACACACATGCCTTTTTCAGAAAACAGAAAATGTAATGGAATAAAAATAAACTCTAAATTCGTTAAACTTGAGAATCATGACGGTTTTTGCACTGATAAATCCTCAGTGTTGGGCACATGGTATGCACTCAATTAATATTTATTTGAAAAAATAGATGAGTGAATATGCATGTGTGTGTGTATATACAGTGAATGATAATTTATGAAGATTTCATATAACAAAAGTCTGTGTTAAATATATTACTTCATTCCTGTAATATATATGTAGCCCTTTCTCATTTAAATTAATATAAGTAAAAATATATGGTACATTGAAAATGTGTTTAGAATATAATGAAAATTTTAGTATTTAATGTACAATAATTGGTCTAGTTTTCTCTGTGAATAAGGTTAAGAATTGTTTATTAGATGACATCGCCTCTTTATGGATTGTGTTTTCTCTAATACTTTTAAATGTACATGCACTCTAACCATTTATTTGTTTTTTTTGTGAATTGAAAATGAAATACTCTTCTTCATGCCCATAACTTTTAATCAGGGAGTTTTTACAGCACTAGAGACATACTACTTTATTCTTTATGTATTGAAAAGTTCAATATTTAAAATAGTTAATCAAATCATCTAGCTTACCTTTCAGATACCTTTTTACCTTAATGATCTTAGAGTCAGCCAAGTGGAAGCATTTCAGTTGGAAATCAGTGATTGTGATTTCTGTTTCCACATGAGATCAAACATTGGAGAGGTAAACAAGGTGCTTTTCTTAAGTGTATTTAAAGATGTATCAACGTATGAGAATTCATCTGGCTAGCAAATTTATCTTCCACAAAGATCTTCTACATATGTGTGTGTTTAATCATTTGGTTCTTAATATGTTTAGTCAACCATATGATTTATTCTTCAATAAAATGTGAAAAATAATTATGTTACATCATTTAATATTTCTAAATAAATAATTTATTTGAATGTTACATTTTACATATCTGAGAAGTTCAAACCCAATAGGAGATTATAAGTTTAAAAAAATATTATGCTTTAGGCCAATTTTAACAATTACTTAAAATAATATATTTACATCAGTCATTTTCTTCTTTTAATTGGAACATTTACATAATTTACCTTGTAGAAATATAAATATTTGAATAATCAAAAACAAAAATAAAAATTTTTTGGAAATCTTTACTTTTAATAGTACCTTTGTGATTTAGAATTTAACCTTTGATAATTCAGATTAGTCTCTTTTTTACCACAATTAATATGTTCCTTGAAAAGTTCTATTAAAAATTTAATTATGATTCACTGAGATAAAACATATAAAATTTCAGCAAAATACCTGGTTATCAAAACATGATAGCTCTGTTGTCTGATTTATAATTAATATTGAAAACAAATAAAAGAATCATTTATTTCTAAAGTCTACTTAGATAGGTATATCAAATAAATAGGAAAACAGATTTTATAGTAAGATTGTTTGGAGTTATGAAGGGAAATTTATTTCAATATATTAAAAACTTCCTGTATCCACCAAACTTTACTAACACATTTTAGTTCCTCTCCATACTGGCTAAGATGGAGAGGAAAAAGCTTATTAGGTTAAGGTAACTGAGCCTTCATATTTCCTAATTCTTACACACCATTGCCACCAGAAGAGTGTAGTTTAGTGTAAAAGGTAAGATTCAATGAGAACTATGTGAAATATTATGATAGATTCAAAAAATATTTTTTCTTTAACACTAAAATTGTGATATTATTAGACAATTTAGAGCTGAGAGAAGCTAGAAATTTGAAACACTTTTCTATTTTACTAAGATGTAACTAATCATTACCCTACACCAATGTGTGATAGGAAAATTACCCATCAGTAGTAATACAATAAAAATGGAATCAATTACCCTTTTTAGAAAACAATGAATACTTGCGATGATTCAAGGAATTACTTTATGAAGCTTTGCCAGTTATAATCTTAAACACAACTTTAAAATAAAACGAAGATTAGCATATTGGTCACATGTTTAACACTAGGCATTTGAAGCCCTAAAACATCACTAATTTGGTTAGGAAAATATTTCTCACTGGTATTACTTTGAAAATAAGATTATGTATTAAATACAGAATATTTTCTATATTACTCAAATTTTATGTATTTTCTTTTTTATTTAGTTCATTGATCCATGAATTTATTTATGTACACAATGAAAAGTAGTGGTTCAATTTATTTTACCAATATTGTTTAGTGATTCAAACACAATTAATTGACATGTCTATTCCCCCTTGAGTTTCAATGCCGTTTCTGAAATATATATATATATATATATATATATATATATATATATATAGTACAGACAAACATGGTTTCACTTTTTAAACCTCTAACTTTAGTCCACATGTTTATACCTCCAGCAACATAGCACCCACATAATATATCCTGATGTCTGATGGAATGAGTTCCCTCATCTCATAATTCTTTTTCAAGAGGTGCTTGCCTATTTTGGACCCTTTGTACTTCCATAAAATCAGCTCCTCAATGGTCAAATTCCTGAATGAACTTTTTGTACTTTGATAGGGATTACATTAAATCAACAGATTAATTTGGAGAAAATTTATGCTGATAATATAAAATTTTCCAGTTAGTGAATATCTTATAAGTTTCCAAGTTTTGACTCAACAGTACTCACTAGTTTTTTTTATAGAGGACTTTTACAACCTCATAAACTATATCCCAAATTCAACCACATTTCCAATGTTTTAACAAATAACATTTTTTAATTTAATATTTAAATACAATAAAATTGCTTAATTTTAAAACATCTTTGGGGCTGGGTGTGGTGGCTCACAACTGTAATTCCAGCACTTTGGGAGGCCACAGTGGGCAAATAGCTTGAGTTCAGGTGTTTGAGACCAACCTGGGCAACATGGCAGAAACCCGTTTCCACAAAAAATACAAAAAATAGCCAGTCATGGTGACACATGACTTCAGTTTCAGCTGCTCAGGAGGTTGAGGTGGGAGGATTACTTGAGCCCGAGAGGCAAAGAATGCAGTGAGATAAGATGACACCATTGCAATCTAGCCTGGGCAACAGAGTGAGACCCTTTCTCAAAATAAATAAATTAAATTAAATATTGTTGGTATGCATTGGTATAAATCTGTATATTGTTATTTTACCCACCAAGCTATCCTTTAGAATATTTAATATTTTATCTTATATTTGTATTATCATCTACAAATAATAAAATTTTTGTCCTAATGTTTTTCCTTATAAAACTGGCTAAATTCTTTACCTAAAATAAAAATAAAAGTAATACTGCTTGCTCCAGGACTTAAGAACTTAGGCTTGAAAGTGACATGTCATCACTTCTTTCTTGTTCTATTGGTTAGAGCAAATCACATAGGCAAACCTGAGGTTAAGTTATGGGGAAATATACTCCACTTCATTAGTAAAGAATAGAAGCTTACTGGTAAAGGTTATGGATAAAGGAAGGAATGGAAAACTGAGCCGTTAATACAATCTCCGACCTCATGTTTGTTTTTAGCAATTTTGAAGTTTAACTTTTTCATGTTTCAGCATGATATTTACTATAGAATGCAGTCTTGTTAGATATACTATTGTAATAGATTGGGTTCCCTGGAAGCAATTACTGAGACAGGGTTTGATATTCAGGATATTTGAGGTGTCAATACAGTGATTGAGAGTTGGAGAAAACAGGATTGAGCAGAATATATCAAACTGCAATGTGAGTCAAACAAACTTTGGTTGATTCATTAGAGTCCTTTAGAGAGAATTAGTATATCAGAGTTTTTTGCTGTTGGTTTTTGTTTTCACATAGGTCCTAAATGTCCAAGCTACTAGAGTATCTGCAGCTAGGACAAACATTGAAGAATCTAAAAGGTGTAGGTGATCTGTTGAGAGCATTCCTAGCAGCTGGGGCAGTAAATATTTCCTTGAAGACAAATCTGAGAAAACCATTTCTCTGCATACTGCACCTCTATTACCTTAAAGAAATGTGTTTTTTTTTCACAGCATACTAGGTATATTATCAAATTGTTATTTAATACATAATAAATGAAAGTATTTAAAATTATAATTTTCTCTTTTAATTTATTAATGCAAGGAATTGAATATTTCTATGGTTTGAATGTAAGGCCCCTCCCAAACTCATATTAAAATTTGATTGTCTTTGTAGTAGTATTAAGAGGTGAAATCTTTAAGATGTGATTAGAACATGAGGGCTACATCCTTATGAATAAATTAAGGCTGTTATTGCAAGAGTGTATTTGTTATCAGAGGAGTGGGTTCTCTATAAAAGGATGAGTTCAGCTCTTTTTTGTCTCTTACCTGATATGATGCCTTCTCCCATGTTATGATAAAGCAAGAAGGTCCTTTTCAGATGCTGACATCTGTATTTTGAACTTCTTATGCCCCAAAACTGTGAAAAATAAAATTTTACTCATTATAAATCACGCAACCTATAATTTACCCATGGTATTCAGTTTTGGCAGCACCAGCCAGACTAATACAAATACTTTCTAAATTTAATTAAACCTTTATTTCTTGCATCAAACTAAATACTAAATTTGTTCCTCCATTTATGCCTTTGGGTTACATTTTGAATGATTTCATCTTACCTAACTTCTATTTAATTTGTGATTGCCAACAATGTATTAGCTGTAGATTAGTTTTTAACTTTGATTATTATAATTTTTATTTTTATATATAAGAATTTTTTTTCCTTTTGAAAGTTTTTTTTATAGTTTCTAATTTCTTTTCATCTAAGTATTGCCTTGCCTAAATTGGCCAGTAGTATATACTTCTGTGCAGCCATTAGAAGAAGAGAAAATGTTGGCCAGACATGGTGGCTACTGCCTGTATTCTCAGCAGTTTGGGAGGCCAAGGCTGGTGGATCACTTTAGGTCAGGAGTTCGAGACCAGCCTGGCCAACATGGTGAAACCTGTCTCTACAAAAAATACAACAATTAGCTGGGTGTGGTGGTGGGTGCCTCTAACCCCAGCTACTTGGGAGACTGTGGCAGGAGAATCACTTGAACCTAGCAGGCAGAATGAGCTGAGATCAGGCCATTGCATGCCAGCCTGGGCAACAGAGTGAGACTCCATCTAAAAAAAAAAAGCAAAACAAAGTAGAAAAGATATAGATTTACTACTGGTTTCCTTTTAGTCTGTGGACTTCACCTTTTATGTTAAAATTTTTCTGGACATGGAGAGTGTCTTATTAAAATTTCTGCTTGAGTAGACCCAGACCTTGACTTCTGTTTCCTCACTTTCAGGCCTTTGCATACAATTCTGTCAAATATAAAGTTGAAATTAAGCAGTTGGACAAATGCTCCAGAACAAAATAAGTTTTATTTATCTTCTTTACATTTGGGGTACTGCTCTTACTTTGAATCTAGACTGATTTTTGCTTTCTTGTTAGCTTTCTGGGAATTAAGAAACATGTAAACATCGAATTTTTCATTTTCAGTTCCTTTTAAATGGAAACATTTTGTTAAGATAGCCTTTATCATCATATTACGGAAAATAAAAGTTAAATTCATATATAAAAATCATAACCTAAGGATTACAAAATAGAAAGTCTATGCAAATTCATGGAAAATCAATAAACTATATCAAACTACCTGAGATTGGAAAAACCAACAAATATTACATTTCTTAGTAGAGTAATACAGACTTGGTGCACATTACAAACTTACTTTCTATTTACTTCAAAAAAAATTATCTTTTTTTTTTTTTTTTTTTTTTTGTGATAGAGTTTTGGTCTTGTTTCCCAGGCTGGAGTTTGATGCCACTATCTCAGCTCACTGCAACCTCCACCTCCTCGGAGGATTCTCCTGCCTCAGCCTCCCAAGTAGCTGGGATTACAGGCATGCACCACCACGCCTGGCTAATTTTGTATTTTTAGTAGAGATAGGGTTTCTCCATGTTGGTGAGGCTGGTCTTGATCTCCTGACCTCTGGTAATTTGCCCACCTCGGCCTCCCAAATTGTTGGGATTACAGGCGTGAGCCACTGAGCTTGGCCTGTTTTTTTTAAATATATCAGAAAACACCCTGAAACGATCACTCCACGTACCATACGATGTTTTTCAAAGTAGGGCTCAATTTGGTAAAACTGATTAAATATATCATAAACAGTATTTTTAATATGAGAATAATAAAAATAGAATAAGATAGAATAAAATAGTACATAAAAAACACTATTGCACATAGTACGTATAAGAATTTCATTTGATACTTTTGTTTCACATAGATACAAGCGTGCATAGTGGAATTTTTGAAAAGAATAGTTTCACATCCTGGGTCAAAAAAAGTTTGAAAGTCACTGGATATATAGGGAACACAAGCAAATAAGAAAAAATCCACTCTACATACATTGAAGGAAGAAAATATTTTTTTCTATGACATTTTTAACTACATGAGTAAATTAGTCCACCTTAACACACATAGAAACTTTCTGCTGTTTGGAATGATTACAATAAATGCAGTAAAACAAGTGTTACCAAATCTCAAGTAATCAGGATTTAGGTTTTAAATGTTTGTATCACCTTTGCTTTTTTTCATTCCTGATTTTCCATATCTGTTACTAGGTGAGTAGTACAAAGAAGAGCATAAAAAACTTGACTATTTAAGTTTATTTTATCATAGGAAACTAAACCAAATTTTAAAAGAAAGAAATAATTGAGTTTTTGATAGAAATATAAAACAAATAGGCCCAACGGATGATTATTTTACTCCTTGGGAATTTTATTTAAGCAAACATTATTTCCTCTGATACTACGATTAAATTAAGTTGATTATAATTGATGAACTTATGTTCTATATTTGCCATTTTCTAGTATGAAAATTGCTTAATTTTGATGTAAATTAGTTTTTTAAAAATCAGAAGCAAATATGATCCTATTTTCTAAGGGATATGTATGATATAGTATATACATTTCATGTCAGTAATCTAAAAAGTGCTAGAAATAGAGATTTCCTATTCATTCAGTATAAATAATGACTTTTACTGATAGCTCTGCAACCATTCAATATTCTGAACTACATTATATTTGTATAGTATGTATAAGCAGTTTATAATTTGTCAGCAGAAAGACATCTTGCAATTTGCTTGCTATATAGAACTGACCTCATCAGTATTACCTGGAGAATGCCATTTAACGTTGACAGCATTCTCTAAAAGATAGAAAACTGTCAGGATTTCCATTAAATGTATATTCCCAGGGGTTTGTAACTCAGCATCAAAAACGTCACAGGTGTGAACTTCCATACAAGGTGTTAGCAGGGTAGTTTATTTTAAAAGGTTGTATGTATACTGTGAAAATGTCCTTCAAGTTTAAAAAGGCAACCTGGCAGCATGAAGGACTACATAAGAAAACATCTATATTAACACTGTCACTGTTTTCCCAGAAATCCTGCTGATGTTTTAATCAGGGAAAGACAATGATAGAACTACAGTTGACTGAAAATATCATATCATCTAGCCAGCTATTTCTGTGTCCTCAGTTGTTCGTGTATGTTCAAAAAGGACTCTTCTAATTCTAAAGATATCTCAAAATAAGAATGTCACAATTGTATTGCATAATCTGAGGCAGGAATTGCCCTTTAAAAAAGAATGGTGGGAGTGTAAACTAGTTCAAACATTGTGGAAGACAGTGTGGTGCTTCCTCAATGACCTAGAAACAGAAATTCCATTTGACCCAGCAATCCCATTACTGGGTATATACCCAAAGGATTATAAATCATTCTATTATAAAGACACATGAACACATATGTTCATTGTGGCACTGTTTACAATAGCAAAGAACCAACCCAAATGCCCATCAATGATACACTGGACAAGGAAAATGTGGCACACATACACCATGGAATACTATGCATTCATAAAAAATGATGAGTCTGTGTCCTTTGTAGGGACATGGATGAATCTGGAAACCATAATTGTCAGCAAACTGACACAAGAACAGAAAATCAAACACCGCATGTTCTCACTCATGGGCGGGTGTTGAACAATGAGAACACATGGACACAGGAAGGGGAGCATCACACACTGGGGTCTGTTGAGGGGGGCCAAGGGAAGGACAATGTGGGGGTGGGAGGGCCGGGAGGGATAACATGGGGAGAAATGCCAGATGTAGGTGACGGAGGGATGGAGGCAACAAACCACATTGCCATGTGTGTCCATATGCAACAATCCTGCATGATCTGCACATGTACTCCAGAATCTAAAGTACAATAAAAAATAAATACTAAAAATAAAATAAAAATTAAAAAATTAAAAAAGAATGCCATGGCTTTTACTCTTTGAGTCTTAGATCCGGCACTTAATAGCAGCTGGTGGAATCCAAATTAATATAAACACTAATTACTCAAAATGTAAAACAGTAATGATAATAATGCCTTCCCAAAACACTTGTGCTGAGTCTTAGAAATTAAAGCATATAAAATGGAAAGTACATTGTTAACGTTATGATCTCAGATACTTCAAGCAAGTCACCTCAACACAGATTGCCTAAGTGAGAAGCAGGCTAAGGTGCTGATACCGCTAAACTTCAGTGGTATCTATTATAAGTTGTCTAAGCCTTCTCCTTATTCTTTTCCTAGTAATTGCAAGAAAAAGGGATTGTGTCTATTGATGAATGTTTATATTAGAAACACTAATGTCAAATTTTATTAACCTTTAAACTATAGAAGTCACTTGGGGCCTTCTGTTCAAGATGAAATTGCAGTGACAAGTTTCACTCTCCTGACTAAAATAACCACCAAACCAAAATGCACAGAACAATAGTCTCTAAGTTAATGGACACTAAGCAATGAAGGAAAATATATAATGGAAGCAAACAAGGTGAGCTCTAACATTGTACCAAAATACTGATTTGAGAGAATTTCCAGGCTTTGGTACAAGAAGAAATAACAAAGCAGAGCCTAGTACACTACCTAAGGTGAGAAGATGAATCAAAGTGTCTGGATAAAACAAGGCAGCAACAGTCAACAAGGCAAATTATGGCAAAAAAGAGAACCACAGAGACAGAAATTCCAGTAATCTGAGAGTATCATTTACGTGTTGAGCTACACATTAGCTTGTGTGCTCCTGCAGTGGAACACCCTGAGGCTAAAGAGCCACACCAAAGGCTATAAGGAATAATAATCAGTGTTATTGAGATGCCAGTATATGCTGCCTACAAAAGACTCATTTACCAGTGAGGAAACATATAGCCTAAAAGTAAAGGCATAGAAAAAGATATGCCATGCAAAAGAAACCAAAAGAGAGCAGGAGTAGTTATACTAACAATAAACAGAACAACCTTTAAGTCAAAAAAAAAAAAAAGAAGAAGAGATGAAGGTCATTATATAATGACAAAGAGGTAAATACAGCGAGAGGATAAAACAATTATAGATATATATGCACCCAACATCTGGGCACATAAATATTTATAGAAAATATTAATAAATCTGAACAGAGAGATATACTATAAAACAATAATAGTTAAGGATTTCAACAACTCATTTAAAGCAACTGAAAGATTATCCAGCAGAAAATCAATAAGGAAATATTGGACTTACACTACACTATAGACTAAATGAACTAGAGACCCTATAACTAAGTAAATTACACTATAGGTAAAAGTAGTATTCTGCTTGTATATAGACATATATAAAATAATCCATTCAGCAGCCACAAAATACACATTCTTCTCAACTGCATATAAAATATTCTTGCAGTATATCATACAAAAAGTAACAAAGCAAGTCTTAATAACTTGAAGAAGACTGAAATAATACCAAGTATCTTTTCTGACCAAAATTATATAAATCTGGAAATGAATCACATGAGAAAGTACAGAAAACTTACAAATCCACAAACATTAAACACAGTCTCCTGAACAACCAATAGATCAATGAATAATGTTTTCAAAAAATTTAAAATATTTCTTGAAGGAGTAGGGATGGATGAGATGGCTAACTACATGTAGTTAAGAAGTGTTGCTGCCACCAAGAGCATCCAAATTATCAAGTGAATCACCACAATTTGGGCAGATTTTCAAAGAGAAAATGCTCTAATATTTATATTGGTAATATAAACTTTCTATAAAAATTACAAATATTAAGCAAACTCATATAAAATTGACAAAGCTTATGATACTTAACTGTAAATTACAACATACACAGTTGAGGGAGGAGTTTAGTGACATTATTTTACCAATGTGAAAGCAATCACACGTTATATTTTAAAAGACATGAATACTACTGGAAATTTACCTTAAGTTTATAACTTCAAAAGTTAGCAATGTTATATGGTAGAAAATGGCATATGTTCACAGATGTTTATCACAGAACTTATCACTACAAACAACTGGAATTATCCTGTCCTTTCAGCAATTGGGAACTTGAAGGTACATTGTTTCATAAACAATTTAGGTAAAATATAAAGCAAAACAAGAAGTATAAGGAGGCCAATACAAAGTTCTCTCTCTGTGGTAGATAAAACTGTGTAAAATTAAGAATCTATATAAATGGCTATAGTAAAAAAAAAAAGCATCAAGAAAAAAAAGACTTGCATAGATTAATGGGATTTTACAAAGTAGACAGTAATGATGATGATTGTTATAATTTATTCTTCCACCATTATGTACTGAACGTATAGGTTACTCTGTGGTGGGCATAGTGCTTATCACTTTATAATAATTATCTTAATTAATCCTTCTAATAATCCAAGAAAGGAGCTACTATCATTCTTCATTTTACAAATGAGAACACTGCATCCCAGAAAGGTTTGGCATCTTATCCAATGTCACTCAATGGTAAACAGAAGATCTCAGAGTCTAATCAAGATTTCTGTTGCTAAAAATGCTTATTATACAATTTAAAACAAACAGATAACAGTTAGACACTTAGTGAAAATTCCCTGTTTTTAGTAACTTTGTTTCTATCATATTTATGAGGCATATATTAAAATACATTAAGACGATGTTTTCTTATTCCTTATATATTTGCTATGTTAAAAATGTTTATGGCCCATTTGCTCTGTTAAAATGTTTGTATACTTAAATTATTTTTTTTTTTTTTTTTTGAGACGGAATTTTGCTCTTTTTGCCAAGGCTAGAGTGCAACAGGGCGATCTTGGCTCACCACAACCTCTGCCAAAGCCCTGGGTTCAAGCAATTCTCCTGCCTCAGCCTTCTGAGTAGTTGGGATAACAGGCATGCACCACCATGCCCAGCTAATTTTTTGTATTTTTAATACAGACGGGGTTTCACCATGTTGTCCAGGCTGGTCTCGAACTCCAGACCTCAGGTGATCCACCTGTCTCAGCCTCCCAAAGTGCTGGGATTATAGGCGTGAGCCAAGGCACCAGCTGTATATTGAAATTCTAACCCCAATGTGATAGGAGATAGGGCCTTCAGAAGGTGATTAGGGAGAGTCATGAGGGCAGAGCCCTCATTAATGGGATTAGTGCCTTTATAAACAGACCCCAGAGACACCTTTGCCCTTTCCACTATGTGAGGCTGTGACAAGGCGGCACTGGCTATGAGCTACATCACGGGCCCTTACCAGATACCAAATTTACCAGGGCCTTGATTTTAGATTTTCCTATCTCCAGAACTGTGAGAAATAATTTTCTTTTGTTTAGTTTTATAATGTTTAAAATTTTTATTCTTTTCCAGACTCATAGTTTTAAAGTTTATTTCTTTATTTAATAGTTGAATATACAATTATTCATTCTAAAAGTAATGCAGTGAAAGATATGCTGTTTTCAAAGCCTAAATGTCTCCCATCCTTGGCTCAATAGTGTTAGGATTATGAGACCTATGCAATTAATCATTTACACTAATACAGTCATCTTTTACTATTTTCCAACCTTTCATTTTTATTAAATACTGAGGGGAAATAAGTGTTCAAAAAGATTACTTCAACAGTATTGTAATGCTGCCACACTGCACTGTTCCCTGGCAGACACTCCACTAATTCTAAAAGTACATAGGAAAATGTTCAAAATTGTAATGCAGTAAGACAAAACTCCAGAATTCAATTAAGTAAAACTAATTCCTCCACATCAGAGAGAACTGAGTTTCTCACACTTCTTTGAAGTTGACACATCTCTGGTAAACCGAAGGATTGAATAGAGACACTTCTTACACCGCCCAAAGTATCTGTGTGTTGGGTATTACATTCTTTCTACCACGGTGAATCCTTCACTATTACTTCCCTCTGTATTACTTTTTTCAGTTCTTATATCAAGACAGGAATTCTATTGATGCCTCTGAACATTTCTGGGAACATAGTCTCCATGCTAAATGCAAAGTTTGAAATTGTGAGATGATTCATATCTTTAATTCCACATTGAAATGGGCTTTGCCATTTCTACTCTCACCCTATAGAAGAAACATTTTCTGGAGATTTAAACTGCTTTAGCCCAGATGATAACAGATCAAATTCTTAAATAGTCCTGCCAAACCCAAAAGATAGAGAGAAACAGAGACAGTCCAGTCTTTGGCCATTTTATCTACTGGTCAGAGGTGGTGTCAGGGTTTTCTGAGATTCTTATGTTGGTTCCATGTACTCTAGAAAGGACATCTTTTTCCAATTTTTTTTTTCTGAATAATCACCTCCTCTTGAATTTAATCAATAGGTATCAATTCAATTTTATATTTCTCTTCAAACAGGCTTTTCTGTGAAATGATATTGACATTAAATCTTGCATCTTTAAGGACTACCTGGCTGAATAATTTGTCCTGATGCTCTTCTATTGTTAGGTAATTTTGCTGGTCTTTTTAAATTATCTTTTATGTTCCTTGGTTGTTGGAAACAATGTTACCAGGACGCCCACACTGGCTTTGCCTCTCTGGGTTGGCTCCATTGTCAAGCTCTGTATGATGACAACTTTAGGCACATATCTTAACAATCAGTCAAGAAGAGGAGTGTATCTCTTTTCAGAAGCTCAAACTATTTTCCCTGGATGTGGCCTCATCAATTTCTGTTGTTTATAAGCTACCCACTTTGTGGTACTTTGTTGCAGCAGGCCAACAGACTAAAACAATATTCTACATGTTGCAACTCATTATTCTACCTTGTACTCTTAAAACTGTAGGTAAATGCAACCACCATTTGATGCCAAATTTCATAATTGGTTAAATCTAAAATGTGAAGTGTCATCTGGTCTCTCATCTCTTCTCTAAACATAATAAAAATATTAGGGAACATTTTGAAATTAGTAAATGTTTCTCAGAAAGAATGATATCAAAATTTATGGCATATGAGAACATCAACTGTATGTTCTCAAAAGGACATTACACAGGAAATTAGCTCCCTGACATAGGAGTGAATCTGACAGAAGTCATACGTAGTCTCTACACTTGTCCTAAGAAATAAGCATTATAATATTAACCTCTCTTTGTGAATAAGACAGTAACTGCATTAGTTTTCTATTGTTGCCATAACAAATCACCAGAAATCTAGCAACTTAGAACAATACAAACTTATATCTCACAGTTTCTTCAAGTCTGAAGTCCAGGGGGCTTTTCACTGGTAGTGAATCTGTACTAGTCTGCAGCAATCTCAGTTCTTGCCTCCTCAGAAGAAAGGATCTGACTGAGTGGCTTTGATATCAAAGATAGTTTTAGAGCAGGAGTGAATGTTTATTGAAAAGCTTTAAGCAGGAAAATAAGGAAGGAAAGTACACTTGGAAGAGGCCCAAGTGGTCAACTTGAAGGACAACTGTTGAGTTAGAACTTTCTTTTTTTTTTTTTTTTTTTGAAAGATAGAAAGAGAGGAAAGAAAGTGAGAGTGAAAGAAAGAAAAAAAAGAATGTAAGAGAGAAAGAAAGAGGAAGAGAAAGAGGGAGAGAGAACGGGATTCTTGTTCTAATGCCCAGGCTAGCATGCAGTCTAAAAATGGGTATTAAAAACCTCTTTTATGCCAGTAATTGTGCTTAACAATGGAGATATGAAGGAATAAGAGATGAAAATAACAAACAAGCAGCCAACCAATATTTTATTTAAAGCTGTGAAATGCTATGCAATTGCTGAGGAGTGATTTACTTCCAATCATGTGGTCACTTTTAAAATAGGTGTAATGTGATACTGAGAAAAATAAAGATACCAGATGATGTCAACTGCCATCGAGGTAGAAAAGCCCTTGTGTTAAGAATCTAGTGTTTCCCCACTTGTCTGATTTTAAAAACCACCTGATGTACTTTAGAAATGCAGATCCCCAGGTCCTTCCAACAGCTATTTCTATTTCATTGGAAGGAGCGTCCTAAGTGATTCTTATGCTTAGGTCAGTTGGGGAAACCCTCCTCACTGATGGTGTTTGGATCCCAGAAGCTCAAAGAGTATTACCTACTTCCCTACTAGACTTCATAAAGCTGGGACTTCACGCTTGACATTTGACTGCCATTCAGCAAATCTGTGTTAAACGAATGACTGACTGGCTGCTTCGAAAATGAAGGGAATCGTTAAATTTTTCTGAGTCACGGAAGATAAATTTCTAGTAACAGATGTAGTTCAGACCCTAAGGAGAAGAATACACTTGACATCTGTTATCCATCTACTATGTTTAGTCACTACAGTAGTTGTTTTCATATGTAATCTTATTTATTTATTTAGAGATGGAGTTTCACTCTTGTCAACCAGGCTGGAGTGCAATGATGTGATCTTGGCTCACTGCAACCTTGGCCTCCTGGGTTCAAGTGATTCTCCTGCCTCAGCCTCCCAAGTAGCTGGGATTATAGGCATGTAGCACCACGCCTGACTAATTTTTTGTATTTTTAGTAGAGATGGGATTTCACCATGTTGGCCAGGCTGGTCTCAAACTCCTGACCTCAGGTGATCCACCCGCCTCAGCCTCCCAAAGTGCTGGGATTACAGGCATGAGCCACCGCGCCCGATGTGCAATCTCATTTAATAATACCTCTAAAAACAAATCTTATAGGTAAGATACGCTGAGATTCATAAAGCCTTCAGAGTTACCGTACTGGATTTGCATCTTGGCTCTGCCGCATACTTGCCACGTAAACTTGAACAAGTGACTTATTCTTTATGCTTCAGCTTCCACATCTATAGACTACGTTTAATGACCTGGTTCTTGTACTGCTATTGTAACCATCAGTGTCAAGTACCGAGAACACGGTCTGACACTTTGCAGAAGATAATGAAACGGTAGCTGTTTTTATTAGGAAACTTTTCTAGTATCACACACACATCTAGTAAATAGTAGAGTCGGGATCTGAATCCAGGATCTCATGTTTCCAAACCTGTAATCTGTAGAGGTCACTCTGCACCCTGGAAAAGGTGCTTTCGGAGGTGGACCAGAGACAAAGCAGGTACAGTTCAGCAAACAGAAGGGACTGACAACTACAAAAACAGCAGCCACTTCCAATGGGGTTTAGATTCTCCACAGAAAATTTTTAGCCATGCACTTGTTCCTCTGTCCCCCTCTACAGCCCAGGAGGCAATGAGTGATAGGAGGGAGAACACATCCGTCTGAACCATCCCAGATTCCAATACTTTCCATTTTAAAATATGTCTGTGTCTTTTGATCATTTATACTCGGAGAAGCTCTACCTGTAGTGGAAGATAGACAGTCGCCCAGCTCGGATGTGTGAGACTGTAGGGATCCAGTCGGTGTCTCTTCTAAGAGTCGCCCTCTGGTTTATAGTGTCCCACTAGTCTTGAGAAGCAACACAACACAGTTCTCAAGGGACTGTATCCTAGCACATCAGACCTTTATGACATGTTGGGAGAGTCACTCAACATGTTTCTGCCTCAGTTCCCTTATCTAAGGCATGTCCAGGTTTTTGTATAATCATCAATAACTTTAGCTACCTCTCATGCCCCGATGCTTATAAAACATGAACTGTGCAGTCATTGTCATGTAAACATGTAAACCTAAAACTGAAATGTAAAAATATGAGGAGAGATAAAGCAATCACAAAGACCAAGAATGTTTCTCCACTGAAGAAGTATGCCCTGTCCTTGGGTGTGCTCCCTCTCTCCCTCTCTCCTCTCTTCCTCTCTCCTATCTCCTCTCTCCTCTCCTTCTCTCTCTCTCTCTCTCTCTCTCTCTCTCTCTCATACACACACACAGAGTAAGAAAGAAAAAAGGAAACTCACAGTTAAAAGGAAGAAGTTTCATCTGATTTCAAGTGGAAGGAGAGGAAAGAATGAGACAAACTAGCAAGAATTATGCTAGATGTATTTAGCTCATTCATCCTAAAGTGTTAGAAGCATCATTGCATTTAATCTTTATAGCAACCTTGTGAAGTATAATGTAAAGTTCCCCATTTAAAGACGAGGACACTAACGTGCAGAAAGGTTAGGCAATTTGCTCAAGGTCATCCAACTAACAAGGGCGTAGCAAGGCTTTGAAACAACTGGGCCACACATTAAGCCTGGGTCCTTTTATTTCTACATCCCTGAAGCAACAGAAGCCAGGTTTAAATTTGTATCCAGCCCTTCAAGGACTAGAAATAAGGAGAGCAAGTGTGAGGGGCATGCTCTGTTCTTAGAGAGATGGTAGAATGGAAAGGGAAGTGGGCATCCCAGGTTTTGTTCTGATTCTGCCAGGAAAGACGCTGTGAAGCCTGGAATCAGTTCCTTCTCCCACCACACCAGTTCCTTCCCTCTCTATAGGATGAGGGGCTAAGTAGAGGCTCTCTGGTGCTATTAATTCATGTCCCCCCTCCACCTGTGCATCCACATTTGCAACGTTAGCTTTTCCTCCCTGCTGGACCAAAGTGTTCAGGAGGCTCCTAACACCTGGGACCTGCTGTTTTCCCTTTTCCTGCCCTTTCTCAGGTGAAGACCTTGTGCATGTTACAGATACTTTTTATTATTATTATTGTTTTTATTTTTATTATGGTATTATGGCCTGAATTGAGCAGCTGACACTCTGGGGTCTCTCTAGCTTCTCAAGGTGATCAGAGAAAAGAGGAAGGTAAAACTCTTAGTACTGCATATTTCTAAATGCTACCATGCTTTAAATATGCAACCCCTACAGGAAAAGGCCTGGAGTTGGAATCCTGCATGACCTTCTTTGCAAGGCCTGGGCCTCAGGGAAGTGGGAAGGAGAGAGTAATCTATGCTAGGAAAAGCCTGATCACTGATTAGACTTAGGGCCTTCCATCTTCCCTGCTCTGAGAGTGACTGATGAAGCTGAGGCACTTCTCAGAGTCAATGGAAGTTCCAGAGACAAATGAGAGGCAGTTTTCAATGTCAGAAGAGCAGCAGCTCCTGTGTCCCAGTTCCTTGCTCCTGTGCGAGGCTGGGGAATCCGGGGCGCTGTACTTACCGTTGAAAGTTACCCAGTTTCTCCTGTCTTTATGTGGGAGTTTGTGGGGCCTGATTCAACAGCTCTCTCAACCCTGGTGGCAGAGAAATGAAGCTTCTTCTAAGGGATGATTAACACAAGTCACTGTGGAAGCCTCAGATACACAGGGAGAAGAAAGTCAGAGACCAAGAGAAAGTTCCAGAGTCTGGAGCCTGAGCAGGCTTGAGTAGAGTAAAGGAAGTACATGTTGAGGCAGGCAGGACTCTCCGGTCAGGAGCTGATACCCAGGGAGAGGGAAATTCCTTTGCATCCAGGGCTAAGGTCCAGGGAGGGCATGAGAGCACACCAGCTTCAGAGCTGGCTTCAGATCATCCGGGGCCTGAGACAAGCTGGGTGACACCAGAGGACAGAGGCAGCAGGCAGCTGGTTCCTCCATGGCTGATAATCCTACCAGACATAGCAGCAGGTTCCAGCAGCCCTGCTGTCAGGGATCCTGGGTGGGGATTTGGTGAAGAAGGGGATCTGGACACAAACCTAGAGGAGAGCCAAGTAAGGCAAGAGGTTTAGAGCTCAGGCTTGGGGCTGGCACCAGCCTGGAGCAAGGTGGGACATGAACAGTCTGACAATGAAGCAGATGGGTGGGGAGGGCAGTGGGTACACTCAGTATTGGAGCTTCTAGGCAGCTCTCAAAGTAGACTCTGAGCCTGTCTTTACAAATAACGCCATTCAGCCATTCATTCATTTATTCAGTCAGGCAGCCAGCCAGGCAGGCTGTCAGTCTATAGTTGCCAGCCACCGAACAGCTTCTGCACGCCAGGCACTGTGTGAGGATGGAGCTGGATAGGGACCAATGACTGCATGGACACAGTGGGAGGCTGACCTTGGCCTCAAGTTCACCAGCTGTGGAGCCGGCAGGTGCTCCAAACATTTAGGTGTGTGTTTGGGTAAAGGAGGGGTTAGATGAGGAGGAGGAACCATCTGCACACCAGAGTTTTAAGGATGATTTGGATTTTCCAAAGGCCACACCTAGTAACAGTTTGTGTTTTGAGTGCGACTCTGAATCAGGGACCTCAGTTTTATGGGAATTGTTGATGAAGGACTGAGGGAACCCCTGTTCTTGTGTCCCCAGGAAAAAGAAGTTCCTTGGCAGGGAGACTCTTCAGAATCTGACCATCATGGAGGGAAGGAGAGCCGGGGCAGGTACACTAGGGGGCTGATTACCTACTGCCCGGCCCAGTGCCTTCACCTCAGCCATGTCACGATGTCACTCTGGTTCTTCTAGAGTGAAAACAACTCGTGTTCAAAGCAGGCATTTTAGTGTTTTGGCTTTTCCGTTCCTCTCTCTGACCCTGGTCCCTGAGTGATGATAAACTGAAGCTTATTTCCACCAATTCTAATTCATGCCCTTCCTACCTTAGCAGAGCCAGAAATACCCACTGTTTAGAGCCATTCAAATATTAAGCATCTTTATTTCTACTTAAAGGGATTTATCTTCGCACCGATTAAGGCTCACCCACAAGGCAAGCCTCTTTTTTGTGCTCACACTGCCACTCCTCACGACTTTCCAGAACTGCGAGTGACCCAGCTCTCAGCCAGGAAGGGCTCCCCTTTCCACCTCTAATCAATTTTCTGCCTGGGCTTAATTTCCTTCATAGACATTAGGGAGTCTCAAGGAATCAAAACAAAGGGTAACACAGGACTTCTGTGTAGAATTCTTTTCCTCCTGGGGTTTGTTTTTTTAACCTTGGTGAGTTTTTTCATCTCTTGTGGCCTCAGATGCCCCAATCATCCCTTGAGGAATGTGGACTAAAGGCTCTCTGAGAACCACAGTCTCAGTGGCTCTGAACTGCACTGCATCTCTGACCCTGGAGAGTTCGTGGTCTGTAGGGGGAAAGTGAGATTCCTCATCAGAGAGCTCCTAGAATGACAGGCATGGCTGGCATATGTTAGGCCCCCCACTGAGATTTGTTGAATAAATGAAGAAACAAACCCTGCTCTGGGGACACCGTCGGTTTGAGCAGGAATGGCTCTGACCCTCAGAAGGCCCCCAGGAGGTACAGAGCCGGAGGGAGGAGGAAAACCTTGCAGCCAGCAAGATCTCTAGGTACTGAGGCTGGAGCTAGACGTGGGCAAAAGGTGAGAAGGATTCAGCACTGAGGACCCCCTGGATTGGCTGCAGGGAGGCAGGTAGAAAACGCTTTTGGGTTTTCAGGTGGGGAGCAGTCTAGTCTGATTAAAAAGGAGGAAAAGGCCAGAGCCAGATGTCTGGGTGGAGTGGAGGGAAAAGGTGATCCCAGAAGAGGGAGTAGCCCCTGAAAGTCCCTGAAGTAGGAGAAGGGTAAAGATGTGTTGGTGAAAGCAAAGCAGGTTTTCCCAGATCAGCAACCAGTCAGGGGGAGGGAGGGGAGGGGAGGAGAGTCATAAGTAAATTATTGTGAATGTGTGTAGTTTAATGGAATTGGGAAAAGATAGGGGAAATGGTCTTGGACTCTGAGACAAGGGGTCTATAATCAGTCAATTTCATTATTTCTAACTTCCACCTTCACTAAGGCAGACAGAGTGCCCACCTCAGCTCCTCTGCTCCCCCTCCCTTTCCCACCTGTTCATGTGTGCAGGAGTGCTCTGTCCCACAGAACATGGGGGAAACAACCATCTCAGTGACAAGGACAACAGGAGGCAATGCCTCAACAGGACTCAGATATCCTCCCAGGATTAACTCATGAAACCCTCCAGGAAGCCTGCTGCTCATCTCTGCCCCAAGGCAAACCCTGCACCTGGGTCTGAGGGTGAGGGTGGCAGTGAGTACTAGGCTGGTGACATCATTATCAGCCAGCCAGTGCCAAAAAATATCAGGTGGTATTCATCACAAAAGCTGAGCCAACGGGCGATGAGGAGGGTAGTGTGAATCATGTGTGACAGGTAAAGAAAGAAAACAGAGCGCCCAGGAGCTTCTATTTCCTTGAGTCAGGGCTCATTCATCTTATAAAAGCCAGCAGGCTATTGCCTTCACACCAAACCCAAGGGACCACACAGCCCATTCTGCTCTGTAAACCAGGTGAGTCTTTGACTGCCACAAATTGGGAATTCTAGTTTATTTTTTCATTATTAGAAATTAGCCAAAGGCAAACATATGTAAGAGGGTTGATGCAGGGTTTCAATGGGAGTTAGAGAATATTGGAATATCTTTAAGTTAAATTACAGTCTAGATTTGAAGGGACCTTAGAGATGGTTAGGGCTGCCAACTCAATAAATAGTCATTGACCTGGGAGTCCGGGAGGAGACTGTTCAAGTGCCCATGAGAAGTTCATAGCAGAACTAGGGCTTAGGCCCAGAGCACTCTCAGTAACACCACAATTTCCCCTGATATAATATTTATAGAAATCTTAATTTATTAGACGGATCTCTACTGAGCATTTATTCCATTTAAGGCAGTACGCTAGGCACTTTGGAAAAATCAATGCCTAACGAACTTACTTAACAAACATAAAACCTGGCAGGAAGGTAATACATGCATATAAATAAATGAAATGCAAAGTAGATAGTAATTGGTATGAGGGGGAGAGGCAGGGAAGGGCTGTGCACTTTTGGGGAACCTTGCTCAAGAACAGCCTCCTGGCGGGGCGGCAAGTGATGTGAGCTGTGATGGGTGAGGATTTGGACAAGCAGAGATGGGGAGAAAAGCATTCAGAAGGGACCGTGTAAGCAATGACCAGAAGCAAAACCATAGGGGCTTAGATTAATATCAAGCCATCCTACAAGTTGCAGGCTTTCTACGTGGTACTAGGAGAGGATAGACTGCAGGGATCTGACGCCACTTTCCAAAAGACCTAATATGTGGGCCTGCCTCTCATCCCTCAGAAGCCAGCTTTCTTAGGGCATTTTTCTAGAAGAGATATAAGGTGCTTTGGGTAGGAAGGGAGCCAAGAAAATAACTCCAATGAAACGGAGCAGAAGAAATTGCCTTTAAGCTCCTCCTCTTAAAAGGACCTGAAAATTATCAAAGCTTATTTCACTTTTAAATTTAATGGGGGAACTAGGGGAGACGAAAGGCTTTCTCTTCTAAAAGGGCCTGAAATGAAATCTACTTGGCTTTGAATTTGTATCCATGTTTCTTTAATCGAATCACTGTGTCAACTTTTTGTCTCTAGGAAAAAAACACAGTTGAAACATGAATTCCCAGCAGCAGAAGCAGCCCTGCGCCCCACCCCCTCAGCTTCAGCAGCAGCAGGTGAAACAGCCTTGCCAGCCTCCACCCCAGGAACCATGTATCCCCAAAACCAAGGAGCCTTGCCACCCCAAGGAGCCTTGCCACCCCAAAGTGCCTGAGCCCTGTCAGCCCAAGGTTCCAGAGCCCTGCCACACCAAGCTGCCTGAGCCCTGCCCTTCAATAGTCACTCCAGCACCAGCCCAGCAGAAGACCAAGCAGAAGTAATGTGGTGCACAGCCATGCCCTGGAGGAGCCGGCCTCTGGATACCGAACACCCTACCCCATTCTGCTTATGAGTCCCATTTGCCTATTGACCCTGCAGTTAGCATGCTATCACCCTGAATCATAACCCCTCCTTTGTACCTCTAAAAAGATGTCCCTTACCCTCAATCTGGAGGGCTCCTGAGTCGTAAAGCTGAAAGTCTCACTGGCTGAGCTAGTCTTCTTATTGCTCAGGGTGCATTTGAGAAGGGATTTGGGGAGGGATCAAGTGAACCATCCCTGGTGTTCCCTCAATAAATAACTTTTAACTGACCGTGCGTGTCACTGGTTGATTAAATCTCTGTTGCTTCCTCAGCGCGAACAGGAAAGAACACTGTGAGGGCTGGTTGTGAGGTCTGTAGTCGGAAGGTGCCAGATCCTGACACTGAGAATGTGTGTGAATGTGTATAGCTGCTGCACACATGGGACACTCCTGGGCTGGCAATGGGAGCACGTTCAGGACCACCCACCCAATCTGTTACTTTGGGTAGGCACAGCTAGAGCAAGGCTTTTTATTTTCATCCTAATTTATATCTTAATGGTTTACAGTGAGTCACACGTGGGTGTAGATGGTGCCTGCTTCAAGCCATCATCATCTTTATTTTGTTTAGTGGATTCCTTTTTAAAAATTATTACAAAGAAATAATGCTTGTGCATAGTCCAGCCTAGTGATCTGCTCTCCACTCAGCTTCCCTTTCTGATTCCCCACAACACATGGAGCCAAGCACTTGAACACTCACACTCATATCCACAAACACATATCCACTCACACACTCACACACAAGGAAATACTCCCATACACAGACATTCAAACACACACAGACACACACACATGTAGATCTCACTCACACACGCACACCCCTTCATGCAATTGGATCTCCCAAACCACCCAACGCTGACATACACACACACACACACACACACACACACTCCCTTCTCTCTCTCTTCCTCTCTCTTTCTTTCTCTCTCTCTCCCCCGCTCTAACTTAACCACCTTAGTCCTAGTTTTTTTCATCGTGTGCCCACAGTGAAGATGCCTGTTGCTGCAGCGGAAGGTGAGTTGAATCCACACCACCTGCCCCAGAAGAAGCCTAAGTGAGGTGATCGTCAGTCTCCTTCCCCTACAAACATAAGCTCTCAAAAAAGTACACACACACTCTTCTCTCTCTACACACACACACATGAGCATGCACACACTGTACTTCTGTATGTAAAACATAAAAGTTGAGTATTTTATCCAACAGCTGCAGAATACACACATTTGTCTTATCAGCACATCAAATATTGCAGACCGTATATTAGACCACAAACAAGTCTCAACAAATTTTAAAACTCAAAACCATATCAAGTAAATTTTTACAACAATGAAATAAAGCTAGAAATCAATACATAATTTTTAAAAAAACTTTAGAATCTGTGCAAATATGTGGAAATTAAACAGTATGCTCCTGAATGATCAATGGGTCAATGAAGAAATTTAAAAAATTAAAAATTTCTTGAAACAAATAAAAATGGAAATACAAGATATCAAAACCTATAGAACACAGCAAAAACAATAGTGAGAGGAAAGGTTTTTTTTTTTTTGCTTTTTTTTTTTTTTTTTTTTTTAGCAATAAATGCCTACATAAAACAAAAACAACTTTAAATGAAGAACTTCATATGCATCCCAAAGAACTAGCAAAGCAAAAACAAACCAAATCCAAAATTAGTGTAAGGAAAGAAATAATAAAGATAGAGCAGAAATAAATAAAATGAAAACTAAAAAGCTTTATAAAAGATCAATGAAATAAAAGTGAAGTTTCTGAGAGAAGATTCGAACAAAATCAAAATTGATAAAAGATACAACTGATATCACAGAAATACAGAGCATCATAAGAGACTATTATGAACAATAATACACTAACAAATGGAAAACCTAGAGGAAATAATAAATTTCTGGACACATACAACAGACCAAGATTGAACCAAGATCAAACAGAAACCCTGAATAGACCAATAATGAGTAAGGAGATTGAAGCAGCTCTAAAAAGTTTCGCAACAAAGAAAAGCCCAGTGATAGATGGAATTACTGGTGAATTATACCAAATACTTAAAGAAGAACTAACACTAATTCTTCTCAAACTATTTCAGAAAATTGAAGAGAGAATTCTTCTAAAATCATTCCATAAGGCTAGCATTATACCAATATGAACACAAGACTAGAACACGAAAAAAAGAGAAAGCTACAGGCCAAAATCCTTAATGAACATAGGTGTAAAAGTCCCCAAAAATGCTAGCAAGCCAAATTCAACAGCACACTAAAAAGATCATTTACTATGATCAAATGAGATTCATTCCAGGGATGCAAGGATGGTTCAACGTATGCAAAGCAATAAATGTAATACATCACATTAACAGAAAGAAAGACAAAAACCATATGATCATTTCAATAGACACATAAAAAGACATTTCACAAAATTCAGCATCCTTTCATAATGAAAATTCTCAACAAATTAGGTAGAGAAGGTATATACCTCAATGTGTAAAGGCCATATGTGACAAACCCACAGCTAACATCATACAAAATAGAGAAAAGCTGAAAGGTTTCTCTCTAGGATCTGGAACAAGACAAGAATGCCCACCCTCACCACTTCTATTCGACATAATACTGGAAGTCCTAGCCAGAGCACTGAGGTAAGAGAAAGAAATAAAAGCCATCCAAAATGTAAAGAAGGAAGTCAGATTATTCCTGTTTGCAGATGACATGATCATACATAGTGAAAAACCTAAAGATTCCACTAAAACACTCTATGAACTGATAAATGAACAAGTAAAGTCACAGGATACAAAATAAACATGCAAAAATTGGTAGCGTTTCTACACATCAATACGGAGCCACTTGGAAAATAAATCAAGAAAGCAATCCCGTTTAAAATAGCCAAAAACAAAGCCTAGGAATAAATTTAACAAAGGAAGTGAAAGGTCTATAAAATGAAAATTGCATTACTCTGATGAAAGAAATGAGAGCAGATACAGAAAGATGGAAGGATATCTTATGTTCAGGGATTGGAAAAATTAATATTGTTAAAATGACCATATCACCCACAGCAATCAATAGATTCAATGCAATCCTTCTCAAACGTCCATAACATTTTTCAAAGAAATAGAAAAAACAATCCTTAAATTCCATGGAATCACAAAAGACAGATAATAGTCAAAGCAGTCTTGAACAAAAAGAACAAACACAAACCTGGAAGCTTCACCCTACCTTACTTCAAAATATACTACAAAGCTATAGTAACAGCAACAAAAAAGGCATGGTATTGGCACAAAAAAAGAAACATGAAAACCAGTGTAACAGATAAAGCACTCAGAAATAAATCCACATATTCACAGTCAACTGGTTTTCAAAAATGACCCCAAGAACGTAAACTAGGGAAAAGACAATCTCTTCAACAAATGGTTCTGGGAAATGGAGCATCCATATGCAGATAAATGAAAATAGATTCCTGTCTTTCATCATATACAAAAATCAACTCAAGATGGATTAAAAACTTTAATATAATACCTGAAACTATGAAACTGATAGAAGAAACATTGGGGAAATGCTACAGGACATTAGTGTGGACGAAGATTTTTGAAGAACTCGAAAGCATAGGGGTTTCACTATGTCGGCTGGGATAGTCTCGATCTCTTGACCTCATGATCCTCCCTCATGAATCCCGAAGTGCTGCGATTACAGGCATGAGCCACTGCACCTGGCCTGAAGAGACATTCTTTAGTGTACTTTACTTTGAGCTAATTGCTTCTGCAGACTAGGCAGCTCAAAATAGGGTCTATGGGAGAGATATCACTGAATATTCCCTGTGTCAGGTAGATAGCATACCGCAGAACCCTTGGCCTCAAGAGTAAAACCCCTGAATTCTTCCCTATCCCTTTCACTCCTTCACCCATTCCTGTCTCTCCACTCTGGCCTTTGTACATGCTGGGCATGCTTCTGTCTTCAGGTTGTTTTATTAGAAATTCTCTTTGACTAAATATTTATTTTTTCAAACATCCATATATCTCAACTCCCTCACCTCCTTTCTCTGTCAAAATGTCAGCTTCTCAATGAGGCAAAACTTGGCAGTACATTCAAGTCATAACAATGCAGTCCACCCATTTTCATTCTTGCAGTTACTCATACTACTTTTTCATAGCAGTAATATATATTTTTGCTTTATAGTTTCATGTAATTATTTATTGCCACTCAATCTTCTATCATTACCACTAGCATTTCAGCTCCAAGAGGAAAGGGAATGTTGTTTTTCTTCACTCATGTATTCTAATTAGTGGCACACTGTGGGTATACAGAAAATTTTATGAATTAAAAAGGGAGCTTCATTGACCTGAAATTAAAGAACTCTCTAATTAAAGAATCTCTAATGTCCAGTTGCTACAGTCATTCAAATTGCCAGGTGAAGTGGGATCTCCGATCCTGAGCCTTTGCCCCAGTGTAGTAGTGTGGCTGCCTGATTCTTTTAGGAATTCCAGAGGGTTTCTGTGTTAGTCAGGAAATCACAGCCCAGCCTGGTATAGGCTATTTCACTTCTTTATGACCGAGGCTGCCTGACCCTATAACTGGATATTCCTCATAGCTGCCACTCTTAAAATTAGATTCTAGATCTGTAATAGAGAAGCAAGCAAGTCAGAATTCTTGGCATTCATGTCTGTTTTGGTCTTGTTTTGTTTTGTTTTGTTTGTTTTTGAGATGAAGTTTTGCTCTGTCGCCCAGACTGGGGTGCAGTGGCACGATCTCAGCTCACTGCAACCTCCACCTCCAGGGCTCAAGCGTTCCTCCCACCTCAGCGTGCCAAGTAGCTGAGATTACAAGCATGCGCCACCACATCCAGTTAATTTTTGTATTTTTAGTAAAGATGGGGTTTCACCATGTTGCCCAGGCTGGTCTCAAACTCCTGGCATTAAGTGATCCACCCGCCTTGGCCTCTTGAAGTGCTGGGATTACAGGTGTGAGCCACCGTGAACAGCCCATGTCCCTTTTTTTTTTTTTAAGAAAACATACAAAAAAAGGTCAGAATATGAGATAAGAAAGTTCTCCTGGGGCAGCATCTGAATCACTTCCTTTTTTTTCTTTTTTTGAGACGGAGTCTTGCTCTGTCACAAGGCTAGAGTGCAGTGGTGAGATCTTAGCTCACTGCAATCTCCGCCTTCAGGGTTCACGCAATTCTCCTGCCTCAGCTTCCCAAGTAGCTGGGATTACAGGTGCACACCACCACGCCCAGCTAATTTTTGAATTTTTAGTAGAGATGGGGTTTCAACATGTTGGCCAGGCTGGTCTTAAACTCCTGACCTTGTGATCCCCCAGCCTCGGCCTCCCAAAGTGCTGTGATTACAGACGTGAGCCACCGTGCCCAACCATTTTCTAGAGCACTTTAGTTTCATGGTACATAATGATGATAATTCTTCCTAACACAATCCAGAATTTGAGTCAACATTTGTTGTTTCAGGAAATCAGAATTTCTTTTAAATGATGGATAAGAATGATGAGGATCTTTGTAATATAGAATAAATTGCTAAAAAGAAAAACAATGCCAAATAAGAAGTCAGAGCCATTTATTATCATAATCACAGATTTAGATGATTATGATAGATGATTAGATGATTAAATCTACGATTATGATAATAAATGGCTCTGACTTCTTATTTGGCATTTAGATTGTTTAGATGATTATCTAAATCTGGGGATGATTAGACTATCCTCTTAGATTAGAGAATTTCCCAGCAGTATCTGAGCACTGATTTATCTTACCTCTACTAACACCTTCACCTATTTCCTTTAGACTCTCCTGAATTCAAGTAAAAGTAGGGGCAGCACAGCCTTTTCCACCACCACCTGTAATTCTACCTACATGGTCCCCTCCAATGCTTAGAGACATTGTGCCCCGTAGCTTACACACCTCCATGGAGCTCACCTTGCCACTGCCAGGACTTGTTCATTCAACGTCCACCTATGGAGCGCCTGACTCTGAAGAGCTCACCTCCCCACTGTCTGCCACACAGTGCTCACCCAGCAGTACCCACCCCCACAGTGCCAGCCAGTGGGAAAGCACCTCAAACTGCCTGTCTGCCCTCCCAAAAGGAAGAAAAGCCTCAAAAGTTTGCAGAAGCAAAACACAACACACATAAATGGTGCTTCCTTTTGGGGGAGTTCCAAATGAACACATTTTCTTCAAAGCTTGGTATGACTTGAGGTGGCATTATCCTTAGCTTACATTAGTTGGATTTTTCTATCTTCTGTGTCCAGTCTGTTGTAATATGTTATTTTGGCTGAAGTATATGAAGAAAATCTGGTCTGATAAAAATGAAGTTTGAAAAGCAGATTAATAACTTTTTACATAATTATGGATATTCTTTGACACCAGGCCAAATTCAGCAAGTAGTACATAGTTTCTTAGAGATTAATTGCAATATGAAACCTCAAATCACATTAACTAATTGTTCATAGTCTGCTACATTAAAATCCATTTGTCAGAAAATAAAAAATAAAATAATCTCTACAGAAAATATGATTTCCCATATAGACAATGTCAAGAGATTTTCTAACATCTTGGAACTAAGAAGTGAGTTCAGCATGGCACAGAATGCAAGATCGACACACCAAAAAACTCAATTGCATTTCTACATACATACAATGAAGTAAAAACTGAAAAGATACTTATTTAAAATTTCTCTGTGGAAAGTTAAATACTGTAAGTTTTTAAAATGCGTACAAGAGTTATACAGTAAATATAACCTAAATGGGTAAAAGAAAGTGAAGAACAGCTAATTGGAGAGACATACTGTGCTTGTTAGATGACTTAGCATGGTAAAGATGTCAATACTTTTAAAATTGATCTGTAGCTTTAATGCAATTATTATCAAAAATTAAAATGTCCTAGAATTGCCAAAAAATTAAAAACAAGAATAGAGTAGATTTATTGTTTCCAATATTATGGATTACTATATAGCTCCATTAATCAAGGTGGCACAGCACTCGCCAAAGGACAGACACACAGATCATAGGAACAGAATACACACTCTGAAATCCACACAAATATTCAAATTATTTTTTAACACAAGGTTAAAGCAATACAGTGAAGGAAAGGTCACTTTTTCAATAAATAAGTGATGTCAGAACAATTAGACTGCCAATGGCAAAATATTTAACTTCAATCTAAACATTACTCCTTATACAAAAATTAACTCAAAATGGATAATGGGCTCAAATGAAAAATATAAAACCGTATTTTTTACAAACAGGAAAAATCTTTGAGACTTAGGACTAAGTAAAGAGTTTTTAGACTTGGCACCAAAAGCACAATTCCAAAAAGAAAAAAAGAATGATAAGTTGGAATCCATCACAATTAAAAACTTTTGCTTTGTAAAAGATCTTGTTAAGACAACAGAAAGACAAATTATAGACAGGTAGAAAATATTTCCAGATTACATATTCAACAAAGGACTTATATACAGAATACATAAAATGCTCTCAAAACTTAACAATAAAAAAATTCCATCAGAAAATGTACAAATGTCATGAGCAGGCATGTCATGGGCAGGCATGTCATGGAAGAAGACATACAGATGGCATATAAACACACAGAAAGACATTCGACACTCTCAGCCATTAAAAATCGTACATTAAAACCACAATGACACATCATTATGGCGAGGACATGAAAAACTGAGTCTTTCACAAATTGTTTGTGGGATGTAAAATAGTACAACCTCTCTGGAAAATAATTTTGCAGTTGCTTTTAAAATTATGGTGGAGTTAGTATATGACCCATTAATTACACTCTTGGGCATATATCTCAAAGAAATAAAATTTATTTATTTCCAGATACAAGATTGCACATGAATGTCCAAAGCAGCTTTATTAGAAATGACCCAAAACTGGGTTGGGCATAATGATTCATGCCTATAATCCTGGCACTTTAGAGGTGTAGGTGGAAGGATCACTTGAGCCCACAAGTTTGAGACTAGCCTGGGCAACATAATGAGACCTCATCTCTATGAAAAATTAAAAAATTAGCCTGGTGTAGTGGTGCACACGTGTGGTCCCAACTACTCAGGAGTCTGTGACAGGAATGTCATTTAAGCCCAGAAGGTCTGCAGTGAGCTATGATCACAGCACTGCACCTCCAGCCTGCATGACAGTGAGACCCTGTCAAAAATAAAAAGAAAAAAGAAAAGAAAAAGAAAGAAATCATTGGAAACTGGAAACTTGCCAAATGTTCTTCAAAGGAGAAATGGTTAAACAAACTGTGGTACATCCACAGCACGAAATACTATTTAACAACAAAAAAGAACAAACTATTGATATAAATGACTGCTTGAATAAACCTTAAGGAAATTATACTGAGTGGAGAAAAACACCAATTTCAAAAGGATACAAACTGTACAATTCCATGTATATAATATTCATGCAATAACATAATTATAGAAACGAGAAACAGATTATTAGTTACTAGTGTTTTGAGATGCAGGGGGAGAAGAGGGAGTATGGCTGTAAAAGGGTAAATGAGGGAGTCTAGAGGTGATGATAAGGTCTTGTCTCTTGATGAATGTAGTGGTTACACAAAGCTACATATGTGATAAAATTTCACAGAGCCATATACACATACACACAGAGTACAGATATAACTGGTGAAATCTGAGTTGGCTCAATGAATTGTACCGATGTTAATTTTCTGGGTTTGATGATGTTCTACGGTTATGCAAGATGAGTAGGTGGGGTGAAGGTGTACGTTTCTTGTATGTTCTTGTGAATCTACAATTACTTCAAAATTAAAAGAAAAGAAAATACTTATAGCAACAGATTGAATGCAGAAACTGACATAAGAATGTAGCAAAATACTGACAAGATCTGCAAAAATGGAAAATAATTGAATAAATTGATTACAAAGTATTAGAGGAGGTATTACATGTAGAAATGATATAAAACTTTAAAATAAAATTTTAAAGTTTTTTTTAATTAATTCCTTATATTGCACTTTTACCTATCATCTACCTGATTTGGTAGCATCACAAATTGGTAATCTATAAAATATTGGTTCAGTGAGTTATATAGATCTCACAAATGTTGCCACATTTATTTATACAATAGAAAAAGATCACATTCATTAACCCACCACCAATCTCATGAGAAAATTAATTCTGTATTGGGAAGCTGTGAAACTTGTAATGAACCAATTGAGACATTGCAATGAACTAATTGAGTCTTTCAAAATTATAATTTTTGTTTAAAAGTTCACATTCTATCACTGGGAATAAATATTGTACCAGTTTTCTATTGGTGTATAATAAATTATCACAAATTTAGCATCTTAAAACAACACATATTATTTCATAGTTTCCATGGTCAGGGGCTCAGGGTTCACAAGGATGTAATGAAGGTGTCAGCCTGGCTGCATTCTCATCTGGAGCCTTTACCGGGGAAGAATCCACTTCCAAGCTCATTCAAGCCGTTGGCTGAATTCATTTTCTTGTAGCTCAACTACCAAGGGCTCCAACTTTTTGCTGGCTTCCCACTAAAGTCCTCCCTCAGGTTCAGAATGCACCCTCGGTGCCTAGAGGCAGCCCACAATCCTTGTGAAGCAAGCATTTCCTCCATGGGCCCTTATATCATCAAGCCTGCAAGGAGAGTCTCTGGCTCCAGCCTGCCTGCTGTCAGTCTTGCCTAGGTAACATAATTATGGAGTGATACCCTGTCATGTTTGTTACAGCCTGTTGATTAGAAGGAGGCCAACCTCAGTGGTTCACGCCTGCAATCCCAGCGCTTCAGGAGCCTGAGGCTGGAGGATAACCTGAGCCCAGGAGTTTAAAGCTGCAGTGAGCTGTGATCGTGCCGCTGCACTCCAGCCACTGCACTCAGCCTGAGAGAGCAAGACCTTGTCTGAAAATAAAAAAAAAAAAAAAAAAAAAAAAAGCAGATCACACACAGGATTATATAAAACCATAAATGCCAGGAAGGAGGCCAGTGGGGCCCCCTTAGGGTCTCACTGCCACAGATACTGTCACTTGTTTTCCTTGAAGTTCATTTTCAAGGAAATGTCTGCAAAATACCCAAGTCTGAGTAAACACGGTTTGCCTGGCAGTTGTTCTTTCAAGCAAAAATTTTGTTTTACAAAAAACAGCTAGTTCAGATCGAAATTCAGTCTCACAAATGCTTTTTCTGGAGACAACCATTGTACTTTGAAATGCAGCAAAATAACTTTATGTGTATTTCCCATTTGATGACAAAACATTTCCAAAGGGTGAAATTTTTTTAATGACTTTTACTCTCTTGTCAAAGACTTTCTTAACTGGAACTGACATCATTTGAACTGCAAATAAGGGACTGTGAAAATTACAATGACTGAAAATTCAAACAGGAAGATTGAACAGGGAAAGTGATTTCCACAGCGAGGGTCTCTATGGTTCTCAGATTCAGCACTTTTTGAGGTTGCCTTGCCTATTTACGGTTATGAGCTCTTTTGCAGATATCAGATTTCTGCATTCAAAAATGACAGACAAATAACTAGTTCCTAATATCTGTGAGGACAGGGCATGCAAGTGGATAATAAGGTGAGCTTTTTTCTCTTTGTAATTTGTCTTATTTCTCAAATCCTCAGTAGTCATTTTAGTCCTCCTTCTACCTAATCCTTCTCCAGAGTAAGACACCCTGGTAAGGATACTTTATTGAGACAGTAACTGTATAGTTTTCAGGTATTTCCCATCTCAAGATTTTGTATGTTACCTTGCCTCAGGGTCCAGTGTGGCTGGGCCAACAACGGGAATTACCTTCATTTTACAAATCTAGGCACGCTGATACTGTTATGCTAGATCAGTGTTTTTCAAAGTGGTCTGCAGGCTTTCAGGGATCCTTGAGATCCTGTCAGGGAGGCTGTGATATCAAGACTGATAACAAGATAACAATAAGACAGTCTGTCTTTTACTTTGCTCATATAGCACAGATGGTTCCATATAAATGGGGGAAAGGAGTCAAATATCTGGTACTTTAGCAGATAGTGCCTTTAGAACCAAGGCACTAACACAAAACTGTACTGGTAAACAATGCAGGGTGTTACTTCATCTACATCTGATTTACAAGTCCTACCGAGCGAGCAGTGCAGGAAGCACTCAAGTTATTGGTACAGGCTGGGCTCACACCTGTAATCCCAGCAGTTTGGGAGGCTAACACGGGTGGATTAGTTGAGGTCAGGAGTTCAAGACCAGCCTGGCAAACATGGCAAAACCCCATTTCTACTAAAAATACAAAAATTAGCTGAGTATGGTGGCAGACATCTGTAATCCCAGTTACTCCAGAGGATGAGGCATGAAAATCACTTGAATCCAGAAGGCAGAGGGTATGGTGAGCTGGTATCATGCCACTGTACTCCAGTGAGACTCTGTCTCAAAAAGAAAAAGTTACTTGTATAATCCATTTTGTTATCAAATGCTGTTCAATTTCCACTAACATGTGAAACATGGGATCCTCGTGGACACGTCACCTTATGAAGACTGTGCATCCATCATTGCGGGGCAGCCATGCGCTGGTGATCAGAATCCTGCTGGGTGGTGGGAGCTGTTTTCACTAAGAACAGTAGCAAGATGCTGATGGTAACAGGGATAGTGATATTAGGCCGCAGAGCATGCTTCAGAGACAGAGAACCAAGGCCTAGCTCCTTGAGCCAGCCTCATGCCTGGGGCATCTGCACATAACCCAGACCTAAAGTTGCCAGTGCATTTATCTCCTTTAAATCATGATGTTAACTTGCACTACTTTTGCCAGGCCAACTCCAGGGTTTTTAACTCCACAAAAATAAATGAGGATCAGAAAATCCTGTTTAGAGGAGCATTCATAAATATCCGATAACAGGATATACACCAGAGTTCCAATTGCTCAGCGTGGCCAAGATTCTGTCTTGCCATGCTGTTCTTCCACAATCCAGATCCCAAATATCTATTAACACATTTACACTTAACTGTTTACATATGACTAGTGCCTTCTTTATTGGACAGCTCAATTCCACAGTCCCCAGAGACAGGCCTTATGTCAGTTCCAAATTCCTTACATTTACCTGCCAGATGATTCCTCTGACCTTGGCCTAGGCAGTGATTTCCATCACTGAGTAATGTGTTTCTCTTTCTGTATCTTAAATGGGCATGTGCTTCATAATATACCCTAGCCTGCGTTCCCCCAAAACTGAGCCTAAAACAATATCTTATGTGGAGCTAGTTTCTTTGAGAATGTAACGATAGAAAAGAGGAATATGAAATAAAGGGAGTGGTGTGAAGCTAAGCAAAGGGAAAAATCAACATATTACAAAGAATATGTTACTAAGTAGGCAACCAGTAAGGGTACCTGGAACTTGATCTCCAAGTTCTGAGCTGAGAGGGAATTATGTCACAGAAGGATTTTCCCTAGAAATGAAAGAGGAGAGCATCATCTGCCAGCTCATGTCATCCATAGGTGGAGTGTGGTTACTAGATGCTAACACTGAACTTCAAGCTTGCATACCCATAAATGCATTACAGATTCTCACAGACAGCTCATGCTGAGGCATCAGAGACCTTCTGGTCAGGAGAGGAGAGGCAGGAACCTAGGCAATGTGTGTGATTGGTCCACATAGCCATGGTAGAAAACCAGAGCAAGATCCAGCAGATTTGGAGAGTGCCAAACAGGCCCCCAGTATCATCCACCCACAAGCCCCAAGCAAGTGCCAAGACAGTGCAGTTGGATGACTCACTGCCTCCTGCCAACAGAGAAGGGAGCCAGTGGGAAAGACTAAGGTACCTGGGGAGGTGGGACTCACCTTCAGAAGCCACTCAATGTACCCTCTCTAAAACTAAGGCCAGATGTATCAGCACACCCCACACTGCTAATGAAAAGACAAAGCTTCTCAGAAAGGCAGAAAGAGGCTTAACGTTCAGGCACTGAGTGTGTTTGACTAAACAGGAATAACAGGGTTGGGGTAAAATGAGAACTTCAATAAGCTGATGGCAGAGATGCTTTTGTTGGGGTGAATGAGGCACCAGTTAGAGAAGGGCAGGAGAGAATCCGCCCAGGGAAGGGACACAGGAAATCAGAAAGGAATTTCCTCTAGAACCAAGGTGCAGAATCAAGGGGGAACATGAGGAAGACCCGGATTCACAGAGGAGCAGCAGGCAGCTTCCTCTGGAGAGGAAAATCCCAGGTGGAGCAGCAGGGTCTGGCCAGAGCTCCCTGGGTCTGTGGCTCCTGAGAGGTGGATTTGCTGAGGTGAGGAATTTGGACCCAACTCTGAAAAAGAGCTAATGTGATGCCAGAGTCCAGAGCTTAGGTATGCCAGTGGCCCTGGCCCCATCCCAGAGGGAGATGGCTGGTCAAACAAAGGCTGAGAAGGAAGGAGATGGGTGTGGAAGGGAGGGGAAGCCTCTTCTCCTTCCTGAATTCTCACCCTCTTCTCAGCTTACACCAGGAGGCCTGGCACAGGACAGTGAATCATGTCCAAGAAGCTGCCTTGTGGCTTCCTGCCTTCCTCCCTCCCTCCCTTTCTATCTTTCCCATTCCTTACTTCCTTCCTTTCCTTCTTCCTTCATCCTTTTTCTTTCTTCCTTCCTTTCCTTTCCTTCCTCCCTTCCCTCCTCTTTCATTCTGTTTCTTTCCTTTCTTTCTTTCTCTCTCTTTCTTTTCTTTCTGTCTTTCTCTCTTTCTTTCTTCCTTCTTTCCTTCCTTCCTTTCTTCTTTTTCTGTCTCTGTTTCTTTCTCGTTTCCTTTCTTTCTTCTATGAACCTACAGCTCTATTCAGGAAACCAATGACTGTCCATTGACTTAACACCCACAATAACCAGGCAGTGTGTGAGGCTAAAGTAGAACCTGGAGGAAGCAGCTGATGGTGGAGGCTCTGCCTGGGGATCAGGTTCAGGGGAGTAACACAGCAGTGGAGCAGTGGGAAAAGAGGAGCTGCTTACATGCCTGAAATCTAAGGATGTCTGGATTTCCCAAGGGCCGCACCTATTAAAAGAGTATCTATTGAGGGCAACTCTGAGTTAATGACCTGAGGTTCATCCTGTAGTGATCAGAGGAAATGGCTGGTGTATGAATCCAGGGAATCGGCACTCTCCTCTTACTGTGTCACCCCTGGAGAAGAAGGGCACCACAAGATGCAGGGTCTTCAGGGCTGAGCCACAGTGTCACAGAGATCCAGTCAATCCTGCCCATCCATCCCAATGACATCTGCTATCCCTGGTCAACACGGCACCTTAAGGCTCCCTTCAGAGTGAAAGCAACGTATTTCCAAAGCAGGCATTTTGCCTTCCATTGCTCCTCTCAGGTCTGAATCCACTAAGAGATTGAAACTCAGATGATTCACTTACTCTGCCCCATCCCATGGCCTCCCAGAAGAACCAGAAATGTCTATTGTTATTTCTTCATCCACTTCAACCATGAAGAAGCCCAATAGGACTAATCTGGCTAAAGATTAGGGCCCAGGCAAAGAGGTATGGCTGTTTCCGGTCCCAGCAGTCTGGAACTTCCTCCTGATTTAATCCATTACCATTCAAGAAGCCCATTGCCCACAGCAACCACACCACAAAGAATGGACAGTGGGTCAGGCCCAGGTGATATCACTGTCAGAGCTTAAGTGATAAAAAATGTTAAGCCAGAGATATTTATCACAAAAGCTGGAATGAAGGTGGAGCAGTCTTAAAAAAAATCCAATTTCCTTAAGGCAGGGCTCATTTTCTATATAAAATGCCAGCTAACAAGAGACTCTTCACCAGATCCCAGGAGCTGACCAGCTTGACCTTCTCTGCACAGCAGGTGAGTCTCCCCATTGGGAACATCTTAATAGTCTCTCATCAGTACTTCATTTTGACTGAGACCTCTTTGCCATGCAATGAAAATATTTATTTTAAATGCTGTAACAACTTTTGTTTGAGGCGACCTTATACATATTTTGACTTTCCACTCAGGTTACAGCTGTAGAACTTGGGATCAGAAAAAGGGAGTGATTTCTGTAAAGATTTGTTAAGTTAGCAAGACAATCTGCCTCCACTTCAAGAGTACTTTTAGTAACATTTTTACTGTCTCTCCAATATGTATTGAGAAGCTTTGATATAGAAGACACTGCATTGGAAATTTTGATGATCAAAAGATAAGTTTTTCTTTATTCTACGAATGTATAGTCCATCAGAAAACATATACTTGACTAAAATTTGCAAACATACGGCACGGGGAGGGATTAGTACAGAGGGAAAGCAGGTTCCATGCTGTGGCAAATGAGGAAGGTGAGAGCATCACGGAGGACATTCATGAGAGGCGGGAGCATTTGGAGAGGCAGCAATGGTGTGCAGAGCCTGCCAGAGACAGGTGCAGTGGGCAAGGTGTGAACAGAGGCTCAGAGGGGCACTGTGGGAGCCTTGGGGGAAGTTTACATAAGGGTTTTCCCAGTAATACTATGGCACTCTATGAGGAGGACATGAGTGAGTAGATTCTAGACTGCTGACTTTAACATCTTTCCAAATTATTGAAAACCTGAGGTGTCACATCAGTATTTAGCCGATGACACACAGCCAAGAGTGGTATCAAAAGTGATTTAATCAGGGCAGAGCAAGAAACAGGCATTTCTTTTCACTCGAGTCTTCGGGTGAACCCTGAGCAGCTGAAGACCAGGAAAGCCACTAAGACTTTCTGCTTAATTCAGGGGCTTAAGAGGATTCTTCAGAGAGTGTGTAAGCGAAAGCTTCACAGTATATAGTTGCATATTTGCCTGTGTTTCACATTGTACGTAGGGTTTTTAGATGTACCAGGAAGAAAAAAGGCACAGAGAAAGCCTCCACTTACAGGATGTGGAACAAATCAACTTTACCTGCTTCCCTGGAAGATATGTGGGGATCATCAAAGCATCCAGTGATCTCAAATTCAGGGAAAAAGAAAGAAAAGAGAGGCTCTCAGCTCTGAAGGAGAATGAAATGAGAGATATTTGTCATTAAACTGGGCTTCATTTCTGTTTAATCAAAGCACTGAATCAGCTGTTTTGTCTCTAGGTCCAGCATCCTTTGAAGCATGAGTTCTTACCAGCAGAAGCAGACCTTTACTCCACCCCCTCAGCTTCAACAGCATCAGGTGAAACAACCCAGCCAGCCTCCACCTCAGGAACCATTTGTTCCCATAAACAAGGAGCCATGCCACCCAAAGGTTCCACAACAACCTGGAAACACCAAGATTCCAGAGCCAGGCTGCACCAAGGTCCCTGAGCAAGGCTACATCAAGGTCCCTGAGCAAGGCTACGTCAAGGTCCCTGAGCAAGGCTACATCAAGGTCCCTGAGGAAGGCTGCACCAAGGTCCCTGAGCAAGGCTACATCAAGGTCCCTGAGGAAGGCTACATCAAGGTCCCTGAGCAAGGCTACACCAAGGTCCCTGAGCAAGGCTACATCAAGGTCCCTGAGCAAGGCTACGTCAAGGTCCCTGAACAAGGCTACACCAAGGTCCCTGAGCAAGGCTACGTCAAGGTCCCTGAGCAAGGCTACATCAAGGTCCCTGAGCAAGGCTACACCAAGGTCCCTGAGCAAGGCTACATCAAGGTCCCTGAGCCACATCCTTCAACGGTCACTCCAGGCCCAGCTCAGCAGAAGACCAAGCAGAAGTAACGTGGTGCACAGACAAGCCCTTGAGAAGCTGACCCCAGATGCTGGACACCCTCTTTCCATCTGCTTCTGTGTAGACCTTGTAATCAGTATACTGTCACCCCAAGTCATAATCTCTCTCTTATTTGTATCCTAAAAATATGTACTATGAAGCTTTTGTTCACACACACTCTGAAGAATCCTGTAAGCCCCTGAATTAAGCAGAAAGTCTTAGTGGCTTTTCAGGTCTTTAGCTGCTAAGGGTCCATCTGAAGATTTGAATGGAAAGAAATGCATGTTTCTTGCTCTGTCCTCATTAAATTGCCTTTAATTCCAGTCATGGCTATGTGTGTCATTGGCTGAATCTTCCTCCTTCCTTGTTTCCGCATTATGAGTCAGGACCTATAGACAGAGAGGAGTTGGTTAGAAGCCATCTATCTCAACCCAGTACTGTGTGTTTCTATGTGTGTGGCGGGGGGGGTACAGTTGGGGGTTGTTCCTGGAATAACAATGGATATTCTGCAAGAGGAGAGCCTATATGAACTGAGCTATGCCTGAGTTCCGTGGTGCCTGCTCCAAGCCCCCTCTAATCCTTAGTATTCTTCCCACTAATTCCCTGTCTGTTCCTAGAAAACTGAACTTGATATTCTATTTTTCTTTATTCATTTTACTTTCCAGATACCCCAACACATACAGACATACACATACACACACACTCACTAAAAGGCAGATTCATTTTAGTCACACACTCACATAATCATTCACACAAGCTCTCAAGGCAAAGTTACTTTTGCTGGGTATCTGCCATATGCAAGGAGGTCTGAAGCTGGAGGAGCAAGAGGGAAAGGAGGATACACAGTGCCCCATTGCATAATTTGCAGTCTTCTCTAGAAGTTAGGACATTCACATCTTTCTCACACAAACAAATACACACTATACAGTCTCTCTCTCTTTCTCTCCCCCATCCTTTTTTTTTCTTTCTCTTCCCCAGAATAATCTCACAGAAACAGATTTATCCAGTAATTCCAAACAAGACATGGGTTTTAAGCAGACATTAGGATTACACAATCTAGGTGAGGTGAATAACTGGCCACCAAGTTAGGAAAGAGCAGGTAATTAAGCTAGAAAACCTCGGAAGTGAAAGGAGACTTAAAGAGCGCCTAGTAGAGCTGCTCCATTTATTGAATAAGGAAATCGATGCCCCAAAAATTAATTAAGGTAACCCCAAAATTGTGTTTCTGCATCATCCTGGAGCATAATTCCTCAGACTCCCAGCTCCCCCCTCTCCTGCAGCCTTGTCTTTTTGACTTCGGGGATGACCAACAGGTTTGCAAGTCTGTGTTGTGTGGCTGTGGGACATTGCAGAATGATCTCTAACAGCAAAAAGAATGACAAAACTTCTGAAGGGTTGCAGTAATCACTGGAGAACAAACTCCATTTCTTGAAAAGTTGCATGGTCCATAATATCAAAGGACTGGGAAGCAGATAATAGGTTATACCTGCATGATACACAGGTACTACAAATAGGTTTTGCAAGACCTCAGAGATATTTGGAAATGATAAAACCAAAATTGTCCAAAGAATCATTACGAAGTGATGAGTAGTTGTCAAACTGGCAGGAGAGAATGATGTCACTGGGGTCTGTTTGTTAGGTGTGCACATGATGAGGTGGCTTCAAATTCCTGCTGATTCTATGATAGAAAGTCTAGAGATAACTTCAAGAGCAATCACAACTAAGTAGGCTGATTCTGGGTGGGGAAGTGGACTCTGTGATACACGGCTATGATGAATGTAAAGTCATGCACTTGCTTGTTCCCATTGTCTGAAGCTGCTTTTCAAAAATCCATATTTACCGTGGAAAATAGATCTCCCACATAAAAATTGTGATTTAAAGCATTTTTATGTGTGCTTTTTTGGTATTCATTCCATTTACAATGTTGTGTGTCTTTGTTAATGTATATATATGTATGCATGTGGGTTGATGGAAGATTAAAAATCCTGATACTAAATACAGCAAAGTATAAACAGTGGTTATTTCTGGCTGTTTTATGTTTGTGCTCATTTTAACAGCTCTTTGTTTTCCACATTATGAATTATATATATATATATATATATATATTTTTTTTTTTTTTTTTTTGAGATGGGGGCTTGCTCTGTCTCCCAGGCTGGAGTGCAGTGGCTCAAGCTCAATCTAGGCTCACTACAACCTCCGTCTTCCTGGCTTAAACGATTCTCCTGCCTCAGCCTCCCAAGTAGCTGGGATTACAGGCATACACCACTATGCCCAGTTAATTTTGTACATTTTTTAGTAGAGATGAGGTTTCACCATGTTAGTCAGGCTGGTCTCGAACCCCTGACCTCAGGTGATCCACCCTCCTCAGCCTCCCAAAGTGCTGACATTACAGGCATGAGCCACCCCACAAAGCTATATAATAATATTTTATTTTCATAAAATTTATTATAATATTAAAAAATAGAAGTTAAACAAGACGTTGCTGAGCTAGAGGAAAAATATGTTTTCTACCCAATACAAAGCTTCCTGAGGCTCTGCACAGGTACTGCATGAGCATCCTAAGTGTATAGGCCTCTTCCTTCTTGAGGCTGATTATGGTGTCTCTCCTCTCCACACATCCCATTCCAATGCCTGATCTTCTGTTAGGACCCTGGAATACCCCAACATCCTATTCGCCCTGACAGTTCAAGTCACCTCTTGTCCACTGACTTTGCAAGTAGATGTCTTGTCTCAGCTGCTTCTTTCACCTCATCTTTTCTCCTCCTCTATGACTTGGCAGGATCCCACTAATCTAGCCATTTAGGGAGCAGCGTGCTGCTTCTTCATGAAGGTCTGAAGAACCGAAGAAGTCAAAACTATGCATAGTTTGGCAAATTTCAGGTTCACAGCCTAATTGCTGATCTCAACTTGTGCAGATAAATAAATGTGCATTTGGTTTCTCTTCGTGTTCTTCCTTATTTTTTTATTCTTTCATGTTTCTTCCTCCTCCTAAGGCTATGATATCCATAACTGCTGGAAACATTTCTGGCTCAGATAAAAACTAGCCATTAAGAGAATTCCTGCACTTTCACATTTCTGGCTGAGGAAAGTCTCATGGCAGGTCTAGGTCAACCACTTTTCCAATTCATTCTTTGCCAGCCTCCAACTTAATTTTCTCAATTTTATTCCATCTCATCTGCCTATTCTTTGTTACGTTCTATATTCAATCTACCACCTCACACCTGCCACCTCATATACCTTGTAAGCACCAATTGGGAAGCCCGGGAAATGAGCCAGATGTGCAGCAGCCTATGCCAAACTGCCCTGTACTTCCCACACCATGTATTCATCACACCCAAGATCCCTGGACTCACATCTGACTTTGGATCATGAAGCATGAAGGTAGAAACCTTCTCTGTCTTGCTCAGAATTTCTCTGTAGACTCAGTGCCCAGCCTAATGCCTGCCAGATGATAGGAGCTCATTTAATGTCGGCTGAGATGTTGAGAGCTTAATACAATACCTTCACCGAACAATGCAGTGAATTTGAAGAGAACATTTGCACTACAATTTTTGAACCCAGAACCCACCTGCCCTCTGGGAATGCCTTGAGCCTAATCCTTCCCAAATCTCAATCTCTTCCCTATGGATCTAAAGCAGCAGGCTCATAACAGCAAAGCACCTGCTCTTTCCTATCCACACCTGCAGTCCCCTTGGAAAGAGGTGTCCTGTGTCTTCCAGAACACTGGAAGCAACCCGAAGGCAGGTTATCTCTCCCAAATCTAACTGGAGTGATCTTAAGTTGGAGCTTGTCCATTGCCCATGTAAATTTTATGGAAATAATAGGGGTTCAAAACAGAAGACCCCATACCAGTTTCCTATAGAGAAAAAATTCAAGAAATGTGATAGAATTATAGTTTCTATAATTACTTTTCAAGTTAACATTTTTATTACACCCTAGTAAGCAATGTTCCCACCACCAAAACAAAGAAATAAATAATAATCAAACAAAACTTACTACTCATGTTACATGTGTTTGTCAGGGTGTGTTATTCTCTGTGACAAAAGTCTCGGAAATGTCTGTGACTTCATACAATAGAATTTTATGTTTTGTATGTGCCGTAGTCTATTGTGGGTTGGTATGGCCTTGGATTTCTTCAATTACATGGCTTATCATCATCAATAGGCACCCTTGCTGTATTCTACTGTGCAGGCAGGGAAAGAAATGGCAGGTGGGGGGAAGCACACTTTCTCTTAACTTTCTGGATATGGACACAACACGCTGCATTTCCAATGACATTAGCTAGATGTCAGCCACATGGTCCCACCCAGCTACACATGGTTCTGTGCCCAGAAATAAATGGGAATAGGTTATCTGTAAACTCTCACCCCTCTATCACAGTTGAGCCTTCTGCTTGCTAAAAGTCTATTTATTTTCTTCTTTCTACCCACAGACACATTCACCTCTTCCCCAAGAGAGACAGCACAAGCACCAATACAACCACTGCATCTACTTCCAAGTTCAGGATCTCTGGGTGATGTACAAATCTCCTCATCATATTCTCTTTATGTGGGCTATTCTTAGACCAATAAACTAGTAAAAAGATCAATCCTTTTCATCCGTGCCACAATCCAATTTGCAGTAGTGGAGCAGAAACAGGATAACCTCAGTAGAAACTTCTAAGAGAAATAAAAGAAGGTGGGATAACTAGTATCTGATCTACAGCAGTTCTGAAATCTCTCTGAGAAGGCATGCTGGAGTCTATCCTTTTATCTGAGTTGATGACAATTCTTTGATATGACATTGGTTTTACTCTCCGGAAGGTGACCCTATTCCCTGAGGCTTGTTCCTTTCTCATTAGCCTCCCCTGAAGTAGGTTGTGTGCCCTCCTCTGGAACAGTGCAATTTGGGCTATTCTTCCTGCCTCAATGTCACTTTAGGACTTTGAAATGCACTCTTTTGTAGCCTGGGCTCATGGTTTCTTAAACAAAACAATTTCATCAAAAATTTAGCAGGCTTCAAATTTGTTTCCAGTCAAATCGTTTCTCACAGAGAATTTGCAACTACCACCCCCACCTCTGTGGTACCCCCGATTGCTTACACTACTATTCCTTTTTCCATAGCATATTTAATATATAATTTACATAGTCTTCATGTTTCTTTATTGTTCATTTCCATCCTCCCCTATAGTATGTAAGCTCCATAAGGTCAAAGATATTTGTTATTGTTCACGACATATCTCAAGTGTCTAGAATGTGATATGACATATCGTAGGCACTCAGTAATCAGTGGAATGAACGAATTGAAGGAGTATTTTTATCTAGAGCTGGAGAATACTCAAATTTTCCACTGCCATCAGCAAGCAGTTGTCACTGTAAGGTTAAGCAAGTCCTTCAGCACTGAGTATATATTCCAGCAGGGAGTTCCAGGACACATCATCACCGGATGTTTTGTGATGCGTCATTTCAGGTGACTTATATTGAACTTGAGAAATAACTAATACTGCTCCATCTTGGAATATTCCACTTTCTACCATATGGGAATGCAATCTCCCACATGGCTGAGCGTGAGTTATTGAGATTCACATCTATATTGGAACAATAAGATTATGTTTTGAATCTGAAAAAAGAAGGTTTGATGCTTTCGTGCTTTTTCTCATGTGGTGGGAGAATGTATAGATATTTTATAATGTGATTTTGCTTTGTTTTACAACACATCATTTTGAAATCCTCACAGAGAAGAAAGTTAGGTAAATGATGTCAAAATGAAGGAGAATAAAAACGAGAGTCTCCATTTGAGAAAGAATTCCTCCATGTTGATTTCAAAGAAGAGTGAATTAAATTTGGTCATTCTCCCTTAGCAGCACCTGTCTTATTACCAGAGGCTGTTTCATTAAAATGAACTTCCTGGTAGAAAAGAGAAATAAAAAATTCTTGTAATCACAATTTCAAAAATTTGGTCTGACTTTCTTAATATTTTTTCTTAATTCATCCATTTTTTTACTGCATAAGAAAACCTGCATTTTCTTTGAATAATATTATACAAATATAACAATATTATACAAAGTATTTGTAGTGAAACAAATTTCTAGAAAGGAAAAATGCTAAATAAGGAGGGAGCTAAACCTGAATATCTTCACAGGTTGAATAAGTACTGCCCTGGCTTAGTAGGTGAACTTTTTCCTCTTCTCATGAAAAAGAGAACTTCTATCAACATATTTACCTCTTTCAGATATTGCTAAGTAACAAAAATAACGTTCTTCTAGCAGTAGCCTTGCCAGCCAGCTACTATAATCTTACCTACATGTCCTGTGACATGTTCTTCGTGGGGTTTAGAGGCATCGTCTTCAAGTATCCAGCACCCGTCACATTTCCACAAAGCCCACCTCACCACTGTCCACCATTATACTGTCTCTCCTCAGTGTCTGCCTCTTCAGTAACCACCTAGACAGTGTCTGCCTGAAGCCTCCTTCATCTGGCCAACAGCAACACATTCCCGAAAGCAGTCTCAGAAGCTGGCAGGGTCAAAACATCACAAAGACAAATGGATTCTCCCTTTTATGACTCTCCATCAAATGTTCTTCAAAGCCTGAAATGGTAAAGAAGGCCTCTTCACCAAGCTTCAGTCTCTGATCTCCCTGGGATGAGGCTGAACAGAGAAGGATTCTTTCCTGAATTTATTGTCATGCAACATTCCAGGGGTAAGCTAGGAAAGGACCAGCCTCAGTCACGTCAACCCTTCCAGAGTCTCCAAAGAAGGAGCTTAGATCAAGTTCAACTTTCTTACAGTGATCTATCCACCTTTCTGTGCTCTGGGCATTGATTCCATCCTTATAATGATTTTGTTTATATATCCACTTCCTGAATTATGTGCCTTTTTCATGGTTGTCTTAACCTGACTCTTGCAGTAAGTTGTGCCTGACACTAATGCCTCGTAGGCAGGAAGTTTATTTGGAAATGTGATCCCAAGGAAGAGGAATAATGGACAAAGTAAAATTAGAGAAGGAAGGTTCATTCAAGAAGGCATTACCATTTTGCACATCACCAAGAACAACTAATAGTCAACTGCTTGGGACTTTTTTTTTTTAACAGCAACTCAGTAAATGTATTGACTTACTTTAGGACTGTAACAATAGAATTGTTTCATTTTAGCACTTAGTCATTTATAATTGCCTTATAGGACCTTGGGTAATGGGAAAAGGGAGAGAGAGTGACTTTGTAACTTAATTAGCATGTGTGATGTCAGCTAATGATTATTGAACAATCCCTGTACCAGCTACTGTTATAAATATTCTACTGTTATTAACCTAGTTAGTCCTCCCAGCAACACTGTGAGATAGCTACTACTATTCATTTTATGTGCAACGAAAGGGCAATGACTTGCCCACAGTCATCAATGGCTCAGCTGGGACCTGAACTCAGTAAGTCTGACTGCAGAGTTCACACTTGTAACCATTATTTTACAGTCACTTCTCAAACATAAAGGACCTAATATGGTGCTGTACTCACAGCTCAACAATGGTTAGTTCCTCTCAACCATGTCCTTTCTTACTGAAACTATAAACTGAATGCTGAAACTAGTGTCTTACCATTTTTTTAATTGGGTCATATAATAGTTTCTCCTCCTCCTTCTCCTCCTCCTCCTCCTTCTCCTCCTTCTGCTTCTTTTTCTTCTTCTTCTCTCCTCCTCCTTTCTCCTCCTCCTCCTTCTTCTTCTTTCCTTCTTTTTTCTTCTACTTCTTTTTCTTCTTCTTTCCTCCTCCTCCTCCTCCTTCTTCTTCTTCATCTTCATCTTCTTCTTCCTCTCCTTCTTCTTCTATTTTAGGTTCCAGAAGTACACATGCAGGTTTCTTACATGGATAAATTACATGTTGCTCAGGGTTGGTGTACAAATGAACCCATCACCCAAGTTGTGAGCACAGTACCTGACAGACAGCCTTCCAACTCATTCCCACCTTCCACCTTTCCCCCAAGTACCCCTGAGTGTCTGTTGTTCCCACTTTTTTGTCCATATGTATTCAATGCTTCACCACTTATAAGAACATGTCATATTTGGTTTTTGTTCTTGCATTAGTTCACTTAGGATAATGGCCTTCAGCTTCATCTATATTGCACAAAAAAACATATTTTAGCAAGGACATGAAGTCAGTGAAGCTGCCCAGCAACAGTGGAACTGAATGAAGAAAATGTGGTACATATACATACATCATAGAATACTATGCAGCCATAAAAAATGTCCATGGGACTTTCTGATGATCTTTAAGAAGTAGTCTCAGAACTCTCTGTCCTAGATGAAGGCAGGAAGCATGTATCCATAGTCTTCTTTCATTTCCCTTCACTACCATCATTTGTCAAGTCTGGGCCCATGTGCATTGACTCCCCTACACCTCCCAGTTGTACACGCAAAAGCATTCCATTAGTGCTCTGTACTGCAGTATCATAGGAGCCCCAGACCAAAAAGAAAGAGGTATGCAGTATGGTCCTGCAGAGCAACTTTACCAGGTATCTCCTGTACAAAGCCCATCCAAGCCTGCATGAAAAGGGCCATATGACAGTGTATGAATAACAAGTAGGATAGAGAGAATTTGGAGGGATATCCAGGAAGTGTTAAGTACAGTTAATCAGCAAGTGCAAGAAAGATCAAGCTTTGCTATTAATAAAAACAATTAGCGGCATTCTCTCATCCTGAGAAGGACAGACATGAAAGTCAGAGGCTCATGGGGAGATGTTAGTTGCAATCAGCAGCCATATGGCTTCCCTGCAGATCCATGGCTGATTCAGCACTACTGATGAGGAAATTGAACTTTCTTGTAGAGTGAGAAAAAAAAATTGGCTGGGGGCAAGGTGCAAGTGGGGGTCTTTAGACAAAACAGCAGAAGAGTAAAATGAGAAAGTCTAGAAGCTAGAATGAGAGCAGTGCTGAGGGAGAGGAGATATGTCAAGTGAGTGCATCAGGTCATCACCTAAAGAGCATCTTGAATGAACGTTCCCCTAAGACATATGGGTCTAGGAATGACATGAGAGCCCCAGAGCTGAGGTTCAGGTTAGCCAGGTCCTGGGCCTGTTGGCATGGAAGACTGAGAAGCAGGAGGCAGGTTGCCTAGGGCCCGATAATCCCACCATATTGGAGACAAGGTGTGCTTATAATTCCCTTTGTAGGGTCTACAGGGAGCAGGTTTGAGGAGAGGCTTGTGTCCAAGTCTAGTGAAGAGCTCAGCTGAGGCAAGTGGCATGGTGACGGCTGTGGCCACAAAGCAAAGCGAGGTGACTACTTAAACAAGTAGAGAGAGAAATAGATAAGTGAATGTATTAGATCATTTTCATGCTGCTGACAAAGACATAACCGAGACTGCGTAATTTACAAAAGAAAGAGGTTTAATGGACTTGCAGTTCTGCGTGGCTGGAGAGGCCTCACAATCATGGCGGAAGGCAAGGAGGAGCACCTCACATCTTACATGGAAGGCAGTAGGCAGAGAGAGCTTGTAACAGATCAAAAAAAGTTAAAAATAAATAAAACTATCAGATCTCATGAAACTTATTCACTATCATGAGAACAGTACAGGAAAGACCTGCCCCCATGATTCAATTACCTCCCACCAGGTGGCTCCCACAACACGTGGAAATTAAAGATGAGAGTTGGGTGAGGACACAGCCAAATAATAGTGGATAAAGTAACAGAAACATCTGTCTCTTGCTAAGCTTTTATAGCTTTTCTCAGCTTTTTTCTCATGAGCCTGCTGCAAGGAAGGATTTCCCCTATAATAAATTTCCTGGTAGTTCTCAAAGCAGCCTCTGGTGTCTCTTTGCAAATAGCATCATCCATCCATCTCTCCATCCTTCCATTTACTCATTTATTCTATAATTGTCAAGTCTCTGAGCAGCTACTGCACACCAGGCATCATGTGAGGATGGAGGCTAGAACGATGGCTAAGCAGAGGGACCTCTAGTGGTGGCTGGCTGGTCCTAGGCTCAAGTTTATTAGAAGTGACACAGCTGTGCGGCCAGCAGGTGCTCTACAAACATTTAAGTAAGAAGAAATAATGAGGCTGGGCTCGGTGGCTCATGCCTATAATCCCAGCACTTTGGGAGGCCAAGGTGGGTGGATCACGAGGTCAAGAGATGGAGACCACCCTGGTCAACATGGTGAAACACCATCTCTACTAAAAAACACAAAAATTAGCTAGGCATGTTGGTGCATGCTTGTAGTCCCAGCTACTCAGAAGGCTGAGAAAGGAGAACTGCTTGAACCCAGGAGGTGGAGGTTGTGGTGAGCCGAGATCACGCCATTGCACTCCAGCCTGGGTAACAAGAGAGAAACTCTGTCTCAAAAAAAAAAAAAAAGAGGAAATAATGAGGGAGGGACCACTCAACACCTGGATTTCAAGGATAGTTTGGATTCTCCAAAGACCATACTTGCAACAGGTTGCAAACTGCAGGTAGTGAGCTAAGCTTCATGTTATCTTGAGGAGAGTGAACTTTGATATTAGGGCTCAGGGAATCCCAGCTCCTTTGCTCCCATGTTGACTGCAGGATCCCCATGAAAGCCAGGGTCTTTGGAGCCTGCTGTCACATTTGACAGAATCAACGGATGGGCTGAAAGGGCCAGGTTGCTCCAGAGCTTCCGAATGTGACTGTTCTTCCCAGAGCTTCACTGCTTGGAAACTCTCCTTCATTGATGGAGGTCTGCCTGCCCTCATGCGTTTTACTCTGAGTTCCTCCTTAGAGAAAAGGCTTTTTAGAACCAAAAGAATCATTTTAGCTTCTCCTTTCCTCTGCCAGCCATGAGTACACTGAGTGATGGATTAACAGAATATTACTTTTTTACACCTGGGACAATTCAGGTCACCATGCCCTTGGCCTCCCAGAAATACCTATTGTTTATCTCTACATCCACTTCAAATATTAAATAGCCCCACAAGTGTCACCTGTGCTAAGGATTAGACCCTTCCTGAAGATATGACTGTTTTTGGTTCCAGCAGCCCCAGAATGTCTTCCTTCTCTCTCTTTCAGCCCATACCCTCCCTGTAAACACTATACCTGGGAGCAAAGGGTACTCAGGGGGACAAAGCCCAGGTGACATCCTTGTCAGACAGCAAGTGCCAAAAGTTGAGTCAACAGGTGGATGAGGGAAGAGGGGTGAATCATGTCTGACAGGTAAAGAATGAAGGCACAGCAGCCCAGACAGATCCTATTTCCTTGAGGCAGTGCTTGCTCCCTGCATAAAAAGCCAGTTGGCTGGGAACACTATTCCAGCGTTGAGGGACCATACAGACTATTCCTCTCTGTATACCAGGTGAGTCTCTTTACTTGGAACTCTTCACCATCCATTCAAGGTATTTAATTTCTATTAGTGTCTCGTTGGCATTCTTGGTATCTTTTTTCCCTCATTATTGAATTTGGTCATAGCCATGCAGACTGTTCAACTGAATTACAACCTCTAGGAATATCTTTGTTTTAAAAGTAATCATACTGTGGGCTTGAAGAGACTTCAGATATTATCAGTTCTTCTTCATTCACTCTTTCTGTGTCAGCAAGCAGGGGGTCGGTTTGTTCAAGGATCCATAGTAAGTTTGTAATAGGACAAGAACTAGAACCCAGATCCACAGCACTTTCCCTGATATTATAATTCCTTCTTATTTATAATTTTAATACAGAGAATTTTATTCTTTAAACAGATACTTTAGTGAGAGCTTTCTATATTTGGCAATTTGGTTACAAATAAATAATTTAAGCAGCAGAAAATGTACTCTATGATACTACAATTCATTCAGCAAATAAGAGCTAAAATGCAATGTATAATAGTAACTTATCGGTGCCAGGTGATTAGGGCAAGTGCTGTAACAGTTTGGGTATACAGAGATTTCTGGAAGCTTTTCTCTAGAGAAGCCACTAAAAGTCCCATATGAAATAATCTGTGGTGGTTGGTTAGTGCTCAAACAGGCAGGAACAAAGAAAACATTTAAGACACAGGAGCCCTTGAGCCAGGCCAGAGGTGGAATTGTGTGGGGTTCTAGAGAGATCAGAGTTAGACAATAGGTGATATGCCGTGCTATGGATCAGAAATGAGTGGGTAGATTGAATTTATTGTTTTTTTTTTTCAAATAACCTCACATTTCCAATGATCCAGTATTTCATATTCCTGCTAGAAGCCTGTTGTTGTGCTGTGTAGGAAGAAAGAGAGCACCGGGAGAGGCCCTGCTCCAGAGAAGTAAGAGCAAATCATCTTTAAGTTCCTCTTTTTCAAAGACTCAGAAATTAATCAAGTATTCTTTGTGGTCAAGAAGTGGAAAGAACATTCGCTTTTTAAGAGACCTGAAGTGCTATTTACCATGGCTTCTTCCCTAGTTATTCTCCATTCAAATCATCTGTTCTGTCTCTAGGACCAGCCGCTGTTGAAATATGAGCTCCCAGCAGCAGAAGCAGCCCTGCACCCCACCCCCTCAGCTCCAGCAGCAGCAGGTGAAACAGCCTTGCCAGCCTCCACCCCAGGAACCACGTATCCCCAAAACCAAGGAGCCTTGCCACCCCAAAGTGCCTGAGCCCTGCCAGCCCAAGGTCCCAGAGCCCTGCCACCCCAAGGTGCCTGAGCCCTGCCCTTCAACAGTCACTCCAGCAGCAACCCAGCAGAAGACCACGCAGAAGTAATGAGGTCCACAGCCATGCCCTTGAGGAGCCAGCCACCAGATGCTGAATCCCCTATCCCATTCTGCTTATCAGTCCCATTTGCCTTGCAATTAGTATTCTGTCTCCTCGAACAAAGAATGTGCTATGACGCTTTCTTTCCAGCACACTCTGAGTCTCTGAAGGAAGCTGAAGGTCTTAGTACCAGAGCTGGTTTTCAGCTGCTCAGAATTCACCTGAAGAGAGACTTAAGATGAAAGCAAATGATTCAGCTCCTTTATACTCCCATTAAATTCACTTCCAATTCCACTTTTGACTGTGTGTCATTGACTCTACAGCTTCATTCCTTTCCCTCATGAAACAGGAGCTATACACAGAGATGGGTTGGTGAAGAAGGGCTTTGTCCAGAAGGCATCTGATGCTCACACTAGGAGGGTGGGGGGCTGCCCCACAAAGCATTCCTGGGCTGCCTATGGGAGGCTGTGCAACGCCACCTAGAGGCTGTCGCTTTAAGCATTCAGGGTGGGAGCAGGGCTCTCTCTTGCAACTCAGTGAATCATGCCAGAATTTAGTTAGCTGACTCTGACTCACTAATACTGAATGCCTTCTCTCTAAATCTGGCTTTTAGGCTGCTAACTTATTCAGCCAATTCCTGTTTATTTCACGTAATGTTGTTCCCACATATGCTAACCTGCTCCTTCTCACTCATTTCTCTCTGATACCTACAACCTAGATTTCCAAACATCCAAAGACACACAGACTCCGTTCCTTATCTCAATTAGTCATATCTAGTCTCTGAGTGCCAACTCTGGACCAGAAACAGAATAAGGGGGATTTGTGGTGCTTGTCAGGGGCATTTACAGTGTCCTCGAGCAATGTACTTCATTCCCTACCCCACCCCTCATTCAAACACACATACACAGATATACAACAACACGCAGGAGATCTGGAGTCCTCACAGCGTAACACACAAAAGCTATTCCAGAGACTGTTTCTTTCACATGGGTGGGAACCACGGAAGTGAGAACTGTAAAACCCACTCCCACTCATCTCCCTATAGTATCAATGTGTTTCAAGTCAGATTTAAAAAGATAAAATTATCAACAGTGTATTCATATATATGTGTGTATATATTTATATTGATAGAAAAAGTTACTTTTGTTTGTAACTGGGAGACAAAGCAAGTTGTTCTGTAACAGTATAAAATAGATTTTTTTCTTAGGTTGGAAAATGAAATAATAAAAACATTGCATGCCATCGGTATAACTCAAGAAATTGTGATACTTTTGATCACGGCATTTTTACTTGATTGCGTTATTTAAAATTACAAAGCCTATATGAAAAATGTTTACCCTAAAAGTTTTATTACCCTAAAGGTTTTTTTGTTTAATTAGTAGGTAAAATCTACCATCATATCCAAGTATAAGTGCCTCCTAGCACCAAACCAATTAGCCAAGCAGAAAAAAAAATGTAATCATATGCTATTATTAGTTAGCATAGGTTAGCTGCTATAACAAACATCCCCCTACATTGTTAGAACTCCATCAAGTACAAGTCATTTTCCACTCATGTAAAAGTCCAATATAGGTTAGTAAAGTCTTTGTTCCACATAGTCATGAAGAGACACAGTCTCACTATCTCTGAGGGCTGTGCCCTATAATCCAAGCGCAAGAACAGGAAATAGACTGAATATAGAGAAGATTCCCCGGGGAAATTATCCACTTGGAAAGAGAAACGGCATGCCTAACCTCAGTTCTTATTGATTTGTGTAGAACTTGGTCACATAGCCCTATCTACCACACTAAGTTAAGAAATGTAGTTTACTGGTGTGCTCAGAAAGAAAGACACAGATTTGGGTGACCTCCTCAAGCTTCAGCCACAGAATAACCTTGTTCTCAAATATCCATCTGCTCCTTTTGTCTCATAAGCAGAACACAATCCCCCAAGAAAAAAAAACCTTTTGGTACCTGCACGTTCAAAATCTGGGATCTCTAGATGATGTGAAATTATCTCCATCATGTCTTCCTATGGCTCCTTTTGTTCAGAAAATTATGAAACAAATAAACGGGCCATTTTTCCCTATTACTCAGCATCCAATGTCAATGCAGATACAGGAAAACTAAATGAAAACTACCCTGTGCAAAGGAAGATAATGGTGACACATGGCAGCCGCTGGGCCTTAGTACTCTGAAATCCAACTGGGCAGGCATTGTGAAGCCACACTCTTCCCATTCCGATATACCAGAAGTTGTAGAAGTTCCTTTTAAGGTGTTGATTCTGTTCTCTGGAAGGAACTCCTTTTAACTTTGCTATTCTTTTTTTTTGCCATAGGTAGAATTATCCCTTTTTTATACTATTCTCTATAATCAAACCTGAAGTGTGTACTGTGGACTATGCCCTTCTTGGTTAGGTAACTTTGCAGTTCACTTTTCTTTTTAAAATTTTTTGTTATTTTTTTCTTTTCTATAGTTTCAACTTTTATTGTAGATTCAAGAATTGACATGGTTTGGTTCTGTGTTCCCACCCAAATCTCATGTGGAAGTGTAATCCTCAGTGTTGGAGGAGGGGCCTGGTGGAGGTGATTGGATCATGGGGGCAGACTTCCCCCTTGCTGTTCTCATGATAGTGAGTGAGTTCTCACAAGATCTTGTTGTTTAAAAGTGTGTAGCACTTCCACCTTCGCTCTCGTCCTGCTCTGTCACATGAAGATGTGCCTGCTTCCTTTTTGCTTTCTGCCATAATTGTGAGTTTCCTGAGGCCTTCCCAGCCATGCTTCCTGTACAGCCTATGGAACTGTGAGTCAATGAAATGTCTTTTCTTTCTAAATTACCCAGTCTCAGATAGTTCTTTATAGCAATGCAAGGACGGACTAATACAGGGGTATACACTTGCAGGTTTGTTACAAGGGTGTATTGTGTGATGCTGAGGCTTGAATATGAATAAGCCCATCACCCAGATAGTGAGCATAGAACTCAACAGGTAGTTTTTCAACCCTTAACCCCTTCCATTTCTTCCCTCCTCTATTAGTCCCCTGTGTCTATTGTTGCCATCTTTATGTCCATGAGTATCCAATGTTCAGCTCCCATTTGCAAGTGAGAAATTGTGATATGTAGCTTTCTGTTCTCACATTAATTTGCTTAGGATAGTGGCCTCCAACTCCATCCATGTTACTGCAAAGAACATGGTTTCATTCTTTTTTATGGCTGTGTAACATTCCATGGTGTATAGGTACCACATTTTCTTTATCCAATTCACGGTTGATGGGCACCTAGGTTGATTCCATGACTTTGCTATTGTGAATAGTACAGCAATAAACATACAAGTGGATGTGTCTTTTTGTTAGAGCAATCTATTTTCTTTTGTATATATACCCTGTAATGAGATTGCTGGGTGAAATGGTAGCTCCATTTTAAGTTCTTTGAAAAATCTCCAAACTGCTTTCTGCAATGGCTAAACTAATTTACATTCCCATCAATAGCGTATAAAAGTTTTCTCTTCTCCACAGTCTTGCCAGCAACTGTTGTTTTTTTACTTTTTAAATAATAGTGATTCTAACTGATGTGAGATGGTATCTCATTGTGGGTCTGATTTACATTTCTGTGGTGATTAGTGATGTGGAACATTATTTCATGTTTTTTGGTCACTTCTGTATCTTCTTTTGAGAAGTGTCTGTTCATGTTTTTTGCCCACGTTTTAATGTGATTATTTGGTTTTTGCTTGTAGAGTTGTTTAAGTTCCTTATGGATTCAGGTTATTAGACCTTTGTCAGATGATTTTTTTTTTTTTTTTTGAGAGTGCAGTGGTGCAATCTGACCTCCCATCAGCTCACTGCAACCTCTGCCTCCCAGGTTCCACCTCCCGGGTTCAAGCAATTCTCTGCCTCAGCCTCCTGAATAGCTGGGATTACAGAGGCCCACCACCACAACCGGGTAATTTTTGTATTTTTGGTAGAGAGGGGGTTTCACCATCTTGGCCAGGCTGGTCTTGAACTCCTGACCTCGTGATCTGCCCGCCTCAGCCTCCCAAAGTGCTCAGATTACAGAGGTGAGCCACCACGCCCGGCCCTTTGTCAGATGATTTACAAATATCTTCTCCCATTTAGTAGGTTGTCTGTTTGCTCTGTTGATAGATTCTTTTGCTGTGAGGAGGCTCTTTCGTTTAACTGGGTCCTATTTGTCAATTTTTAGTTTTGTTACAATTGTTGTTAAGAAATTGGTCATAAACTCTTTCCCAAGACCAGTGTCTAGAATGGTGTTTCCTACGTTTTTTCTAGGATTCTTACATTTTGAGGACTTACATTTAAATCTTTAATTCATCTTGAGTTAATTTTTCAGATGGTGAAAGATGGAGGTCCAGTTTCATTCTTCTGCACATGGCTAGCCAGTTATCCTAGCACCATTTATTTAATAGAGAGTTATTTCCCCATTGCTCATTTTTGTTGACATTGTCAACAATTAGATGGCTGTAGGTGTGCAGCTTTATTTCTGGGTTCTCTATTCTGTTTCATTGGTCTCTGTGTCTGTTTTTGTACCAGTACCATCCTGTTTTGGTTACTATAGCTTTATAGAATAGCTTAAAGGCAAGTAATGTGATTCCTTGTTCTTTTTGTTTAGGATTGCTTTAGCTATTTGAACTCTCTTTTGGTTTCATATGAATTTTGGAATAGGTTTTTCTAATTCTGTGAAAAATAGCATTCATAGTTTGAAAGGAATAATGTTGAATCTGTTGATTGCTCTGGGCAGTATGGCCATTTAACAATGTACAAAATCAGTAACACTTGTATACATCAATGTTGTTCAAACTGAGAGTCAAATCAAAAACAGAATCCCATTTACAATGGCCACACACACACAAAATAACTAGGAATACGTAGAATCAAGGAGGTGAAAGGAAGAATATAAAACATCTCTACAGAGAGAACTGTAAAACACTGCTGAAATAAATCATAGATAACACAAACAAATGAAAAAATTTCATGTTCATGGATTGGAAGAATGCAGTTCACTTTCTAACCAAGTATCATTTAAGACTCTTGGAAAGCTGTTTTGCTTCATTTCATTTTATTTTAAGATCTTGCTTGTGGTTACTTTGGAAACATGATTCCTCAAAAATTTAGTAGATTTCTAATCTGTTTGCTTCTAGCCAGTTCTATGTGCTAGTAACTATACCCACGTTTCTTTCACAGATGAAATTCTTGTGCTTATCTTATTTATTGCTTCCTTTTTTCATGTCTTTCTTCCTTTACTGTGGCTCCTTGGACACTATTTGGAAAAATAAACAGGTGGGATGACGTCAAAACTTAATCTAATCTTAACTGCAAACCTGAGTTTTGATGAACTTTTGTCTCTCAAAATCACTCTGGATTTTATCTCTTCAGATTTTTTGTGTCCCTCTATTCTCTTGCATTTATGTTTACAAAAAAAGCCCATTTTCTTTGTTTTTAAAATACCTTTATTGACACAGAATTTACATACCATAAAATTCACCCTTTTGAAGTGTATATTCAATAGTCCTTCATACATTCACAGTTTATGCAATTATCAACACTATCTAATTTCAGAACCCTTTAATCACTCCTCCAAATAATTCCATACTGATGAGTTGTTAATCTTCATTCCCCTGCCCCCAGACCCCTAGAAACCACTACTCTACTTTGTTTCTAGAAATTTGCCTATTCTTGACATTTCATATAAATAGCATTGTACAATATGTGGTCCTTTGTATCTGACTTCTTTAATTTAGCATAATATTTTATTTTATTCATTTGTTTATTTTTAATTTTTATTTTTATTTTACTTTAGGTGCATACTATATCTGTCATTTCTCCCCATGTTATCCCTCCCCACCCTCCCCACCTCCCTCTGTCCCTCCCCTAGCCCGCCCTCCAACTGCCCCCAGTGTGTGATGCTCCTCTCCCTGAGTCCACATGTTCTCATTGTTCAACACCCACCTATGAGTGAGAACATGTGCTGTTTGGTTTTCTGTTCTTGTGTCAGTTTGCTAAGAATGATGGTTTCCAGATTCACCCAAGTCCCTACAAAGGACACAAACTCATCGTTTTTTATGGCTGTGTAGTATTCCATGGTGTATATGTGCCACATTTCCTTTGTCCAGTCTATCACTGATGGGCATTTGGGTTGGTTCCAGGTCTTTGCTATTGTAAACAGTGCTTCAATGAACATATATGTGCATGTGTCTTTATAGTAGAATGATTTATAGTTCTTTGGGTATATACCCAGTAATGGGATTGCTGGGTCAAATGGAATTTCTATTTCTAGATCCTTGAGAAATTGCCACACTGTCTTCCACAACGGTTGAACTAATTTACGCTCCCACCAACTGTATGGGAGTGTTCCTATTTCTCCACATCCTCTCCAGCATCTGTTGTTCTACAGATTTTTTAATGATCACCATTTTAACTGGCATGAGATGGTATCTCAATGTAGTTTTGATTTGCATTTCTCTAATGACCAGTGATGATGAGCATTTTTTCCTATGTTTGTTGGCCTCATACATGTCTTCTTTTGAAAAGTGTCTGTTCATATCCTTCACCCACTTTTGAATGGGGTTGTTTGTTTTTTTCTTGTATACCTATTTTTGTTCTTTGTATATTCTGGATATTAGCCCATTGTCAGATGTGTAGATTGCAAAAATTTTTTCCCATTCTGTTGGTTGCCAGTTGGCTCTAATGACTGTTTCTTTTGCTGTACAGAAGCTCTGAATTTTAATTAGATCCCATGTGTCTACCTTGGCTTTTGTTGCCATTGCTTTTGGTGTTTTAGTCATGAAGTCCTTGCTGTTGCCTATGTCCTGGACGGTTTTGCCTACATTTTCTTCTAGTGTTTTTATGGTGTTAGGTCTTATGTTTAAGTCTTTAATCTATCTGGAGTTAATTTTAGTGTAAGGTGTCAGGAAGGGGTCCAGTTTCTGCTTTCCTCACATGACTAACCAGTTTTCCCAACATCATTTATTAAACAGGGAAACCTTTCCCCATTGCTTGTTTTTGTCAGGTTTGTCAAAGATCAGATGGTTGTAGACGTGTGGTGTTGCCTCTGAGGCCTCTGTTCTGTTCCATTGGTCTATATCTCTGTTTTGGTACCAGTACCACACTGTTTTGGTTACTGTAGCCTTGTAGTATAATTTGAAGTCAGATAGTGTGATGCCTCCCGCTTTGTTCTTTTTGCTTAGAATTGACTTGGCTGTGTGGGCTCTCTTTTGGTTCCATATGAATTTTAAGGTGGTTTTTTTCCAATTCTGAGAAGAAGGTCATTGGTAGCTTGATGGGGATAGCGTTGAATCTGTAAATTACTTTGGGCAGTATGGCCGTTTTCACGATATTGAGTCTTCCTAACCATGAACATGGAATGTTTCTCTATCTATTTGTGTCCTCTCTTATTTCGTTGAGCAGTGGTTTGTAGTTCTCCTTGAAGACGTCCTTTACGTTCTTTGTTCGTTTTATTCCTAAGTATTTTATTCTCTTTGTAGCAATTGTGAATGGCAGTTCATTCTTGATTTGGCTCTCTTGAAGTCTGTTATTAGTGTATAGGAATGCCTGCGATTTTTGCACATTGATTTTGTATCCTGAGACTTTGCTAAAGTTGCTTATCAGTTTCAGGAGATTTTGGGCTGAGACGATGGGGTCTTGTAAATGTACAATCATGTCATCTGCAAATAGAGACAAGTTGACTTCCTCCTTTCCTATTTGAGTACCCTTTATTTCTTTTTCTTGCCTGATTGCTCTGGCTAGAACTTCCAATACTATATTGAATAGGAGTGGTGAGAGAGGACAACCTTGTGTAGTGCCAGATTTCAAAGGGAATGCTTCCAGTTTTTGCCAATTCAGTATGATATTGGCTGTTGGTTTGTCGTAAATAGGTTTTATTATTTTGAGATACGTTCCATCAATACCTAGTTTATTGAGGATTTTTAGCATAAAGTGCTGTTGAATTTTGTCAAAGACCTTCTCTGCATCAATTGAGAGAATCATGTGGTTTTTGTTTTTGGTTCTGTTTATGTGGTGAATTACGTCTATAGACTTGCATATGTTGAACCAGCCTTGCATCCCCAGGATGAAGCCTACTTGATCGTGGTGGATAAGCTTTTTGATGTGCTGTTGCAATTGGTTTGCCAGTATTTTATTGAAGATTTTTGCATCTATGTTCATCATGGATATTGGCCTGAAGTTTTCTTTTCTTGCTCAGTCTCTGCCAGGTTTTGGTATCAGGATGATGTTGGTCTTATAAAATGATTTGGGAAGGATTCCCTCTTTTTGGATTGTTTGGAGTAGTTTCAGAAGGAATGGTACCAGCTCCTCTTTGTATATCTGGTAGAATTCAGCTGTGAACCCATCTGGACCTGTACTTTTTTTGGGTGGTAGGCTCTTAATTGCTGCCTCAACTTCAGACCTTGTTATTGGTCTATTCAGGGTTTCGACTTCTTCCTGGTTTAGGCTAGGGAGGATGCAAGTGTCCAGGAATCTATCCATTTCTTCCAGGTTTGCTGGTTTATGTGCATAGAGTTATTTGTAATAATCTCTGATGATAGTTTGTATTTCTGTGGAATCTGTGGTGATATCCCCTTTATC